>JAVJIF010027898.1:0-65384 GCA_038442645.1 Agave tequilana | reverse complement strand
TCACTAGAAGGATAGGCAAAGCCAACACAATCACCTCTCACTAGGGGGACAAGACACAAACCAAACAACAATCACCTCTACACTGAGAGGAATACCAACAAAATCAACTCCTCCACAATCACCTCTACATAAGAGGGATACCCATAACTCAAGGCTAAGAGATTACAACACTTGTGGTCTCAACAAGCCACAAACCATTTTCCCAAAAACAAAGATCCGATAGATATGATAGAGAAATAGCTCAAGTGTGAGAAAATAAAGTGTTTGGAATGAAAACAATAAAGAAAAAACTCTTGAGAAAATACTAGATAGATATTGAAATAATATCCAAAAACCAATCTCCAAAGACTCTCTTTTTCTTTAATTTTCCAACACTTTAAAACAAATAAAAGATAAATCTTTTTGACATAAAAAACTCTTTTAAAAACTTGTTGTTATACAATTGTAAAGATGAGAAAATTGCTCTCAAAAAACTTGTTAAAATCAGCTCAAGAGAAGGCATATATATAGCCTCTCAAAAATCTGCCAATTGGCAGTCTGGAAAGGTAAAAAATGACCTTCCGATCGATTTTTGGGTATTGAAAACTTGTCTTTTTAATTTCAATTAAATCCCATAAAATCACATAAATTTCACACAAAAATAAGTTCTTATAAGATCTTTGGATAACAAACATGTGTGATCAAAAATTAACACATATTACAAACTATTTGAACCATTTTTGTGATATAGAAATTTGGCCTAAAACAAAATTCATATTTTCTAAAAACCAAACTTTTGAAATGGGAAAATCGTTTTCTCTAAAACTCATGTAAATGCAAAAACATGATATTGAAATAAATTTGAAGCATATTGTATACGGATAGAATCCAATATACATACAAGATATATATCTATTTTTTATGTGAAATATATCTATATTTTTTATGTAAAATCTAAAACCGGTTAAACCGAAAATCAAACTTTAAACTTGTGTGTGTATGTGAACTTGAGCATGTCAATACTATCTATCTTTACACAAGATCTAAACAATCTTAAACAAACAAAATGAGGTCTTCTTATAGAACTCCTTCTCCAAGTCGACTCGATCCAAATACGATCCAACGAGCTTGACTCCAACTAAGTGCTAGATGCGATCTTGACGCGCGAGTTCTTGAATTAACACGTGTTAGCTCCAAAACTCCTTCGTTGAAGTTAATCACCTACTAAGATCTTGATCAAATATCAGAAACTAATTAAGCACAGATCATTAGTAAATTATAACTACATGAGTTAATCATCATCAAAACTAGAGTGATGGGCCTCTGGGCCAACAATCTCCCCCTTTTGATGATGACAAAACTCATGGAGTTAATATGCATGGATTAATGTTAAGCTTCATAGAAGCTCCCCTTTAACTTATGCATAACAATAAACAATAAAGATAGTCAATGAATGCATAAACTAAACAACACATATATGCATAAATGAGGAAATAAATATAAATAAACTCTCCAAATATTCTCCCCTTTTTGCATAATTACTTCTCCCCCTTTTTGCATAACAAAAATATATATGCATTAAACAAAGAAGATAAACATGCACATATAAACTCTCAAAATTCTTCTCCCCATTTTGTCAATTCATCAACAAAGGGGCGAAAACAAATCAAACAATGAAGATATATATGCAATATACATTCATGAAGAGGAGAGACGTAAAGTTAACTCCCCTGCATACATGCATTACATGAAAAAGAGATAACTAAACCCTAATCACATAACACATAATATACAATATATAAAAGAAGATGTGAAGCTCCCCAACACACGTGTACTACATACTAAAGAGAAGTCAATCACTTCAATATGAAATACACTCAACATGAATCTATATATAGTGAAGATGTTAAGCTTCCCTGCATATAAGCAATATATATCAAAACATTAAAATACCAATTGAAAATATTCCAATTTATGATAAAGATATATATATATCGAAACATTATGATACTAATTATGATACCAATTGAAAATAAACAAAAATTTTAAAATATAAAAGATACCAATTGAAAATATCTTATACATTTTTGATACAAATAGAAAATGAAACATTGTACGTTTTTGATATCAATTGAAACATATATGTAAATATTGATACCAATTGAAAGTAAAAACCAATTGAAAATACAAACCAAATTTGATAAACACAACTCATTTTGCAATAAGGATATCAAATTGAGAATAAGACCAATTTAAGATTATTGATACCAATATTAAAAATGTTGGCATATATCAAAACAAAGCATTTTTCATCATAAAGAGTGGGAGTAAGATACCAATGAAAATAAAACCGATTGAAAGATAAACACAAATTCTTCCTTTTATGAAATACTAATAAACACAATGTATAAGCTTGTATAAGATACCAATAAAAAATAATTGACATTAAGGATTAAATCAAGCTTAGCATAAAACATAATTTGTGCTTTAAGATGTAAATGTATTGTAAGCACAATCAAATCATATATATGTATGAAAATGTAAATACCAATCGAAATTGATACTATTTGAAGTTTGAAGCATACATATATAAAAAACACATATGAGTATACAAACATGAAAATATCAATTGTGATACCAATTGAAAATATAATGAGAATCAAGTGTATAACTCATACCTACCATCATATTAATGCACATGTTTAAAAAAAATTTCAATGTGAGCATGCAAGGCATGATCGCCCATCCAACCGCCCTTAGAAGGAAGGGGTTTCAAAAATGTAAATTTGAAAATAATTTTAACATAATTGAAAACTCTTCCAAGTGAAGAATATGAACTAGTATAAGATAATTTAAAATAATAAGTTATAGATTCTTCAAAAGCATGAAACTAAATATATATTTCATGAAGCATGCATTTACACAAAATTGACACTCAAGATATATAAAACTCAACAAAGTACTCATAAAATAAAATAATGAGTAAACACAAATTAGGTGAGTGTATAATAGTCATGTGAAATGCATAATCATGAAAATAGGCAATGAAGCTCATATGAAATTCCTTCTCAAAAAATGAAAATAATCAAAATTAAATAGACTTCAAGGTATATGTATATTTAGTTAAAACTAAAAGTATACATACATATCCCAAACACGAATGAGTATATAAGGAATTTACATAAAAACAATTGACTCAAGGATAGACATGTATATCTAATAGTTTTAACAAAATTACTATATACATTAAGCTAAATACATTTTCATGAAAACATATATAAAATAGGGAATACAAGTTAAAATGCAAGAATCATCAAAACTAGGTTATACAAGTACATCTAATGGGTACAAGTGAGTAATTAAGCACAAACATATAAGAATCAAATGTGGCTCATTAGTTGTACAAGTATATACACAAGTTTTAATGAAAATATATCTAAACAAGTAATCAAAGCATGAAGCATAAAACAAAATGTAAGCCAATATGACCATTATGTTAAATGCATATGTTTTAGAGTAATGATAGTAATGATATACACAATAGTTAAACTATAGTGAGGACACAAAATATGAATCCATATGAATATGGTGTATCTCAATTACTACACATGTATGTCATAAGTCTAATTATCATGGCGTTTAACATAATGAGCATTAAAACATGACATGCTAAAAATCAATAATCAAAAAGCATGTAAACAAAGTAAGAGTTAGAGATAGTTACCAAAACTATTAGGGCTAATCTCTAGATCTCCAAACCATGGTGGGTTTTCCACCAAACTTCTTTGAGGGTGATGCACCCAAAGTAGTGTCCATTAAGCATAAAAGCATTCACCATCAAGGCACCAAATGCCCTCACGTCAAGTGAGAGCCCACACCTATATCAAATACAATAGGAGTGGATTTTGGTACCCATACTTTATTAGGTCCATGGAGGTTAGCACATTTCCTAGCGCAAACAAATTTATTTGCAAAATTTGAATCATTTAATCTATCATAATAAAATTTTACAAGGTGGCCCTTACGTCCACAATGTGTACAAGTGTACACATGAGCATACTTTGAATTGTGTGTGTGTATGTGTGCATGATGAGGATGTGTATGCCAAGTTTGTGTGCATGTATATGAGGAGCATGTTTCTTGTGAAACATGAATTCCAACCGTGTGTGTCATGGCACATTGGCTCAAAGTGAAGCCCAAACAATCAACGCTTTTCTTAAATACACAAATATCATTTTAATACTTGAAGATAAGTGGAGCATGCATTGAAATACTAGATGGTGAAGCAATATTAGCATGTCAAACATGTGAAGACAAATCATTTTCCAAAGATTTATTTTTATTTGAAACTAAATCTAGTTTTTTGAAATAGAAATAATTTTGTTTTTTAAAGAATCATTTTCTTTTAAAACAAAATCAAGTTTTAAAGATAGAACTTCATTTTTCTTCAAAACAATGCACAATCATTTTTATTTTTCAAAATTTCATTTTCTTTTAGGGTAGGGTCAAGTTGGGATTTCAATGAGTCTCTTTCATTTGAAATCTCATCTCTCTCTTGCAAAATCAAATTAAGTTTTGAAAACAAATTCTTATTTTCTTCTTTTAAATTTTTCTTTTTCAAAACTTTATATTTCTCAAGTAAGTTTTCACATATAATAGATAGTTCTTCATTTAAAACATCGGCATTCATATAGTCATCACCGGAAGAACTAGCACTATTATCTAGTTGAGTATCCGAGTTTACCTCAAGGGAGTCATTCCCTTGAACCATGTAGCGAGCTTGTTCGGATTCATTCTCACTAGATTCCATCTCCATAAATTTTATCATTTGTAGCATGAGAGAGGTCAAAGTGTTCCACACTGCAAAAGCGAAATTACAATGAGAAATCATAAATAAATATTCTTTACTAAGAGTGCATCTAAGTGCCTCTAAGGCTTGTGCATTGGCTTCTATATGCTTGTTATACTAAGATAGGATTTCTTGTAGTAGTAAGGTACACATGCAATCCTAGGGCTTTCAAATAAGCACTCATCCTAATCTTCCATACATCGATGTTAGAAACATCAAACATCGGAGGGGTTATGAAATCCATGAGTGTATAAACTATATATGTGCAAATGCAAATATAGATTAGCTAACCAAAATCTCACTTCTAGGTGGTTAAACCTAATATCAGGAGTGTAGGCTCTGATACTAATTGAAAATACATCTAGAGGGGGGTAAATAGGTGTATGGCTAATCTAATGACAAATGATGCAGAATTAACAACTAATTTTAACACACTTAGTGTAGCCGAATTTCCAGTGAAGGGCTCTGGACTATCTCCTTTAAATTCCTCTAAATAAGAGTTGAGGTGCTATATGAGGCTCTTTTAGTTCAACACAAGTATGGGCACATACAAACAATACCAAGCATATATGATATGAGCAATAGAATCAATGCAAGCAAGAGAGAGTTTAGAGATAGTGGATCCAACGCAAACACTGAGGTATGTTTCGAGATTCGAGCCACTACACTACATCCCCGCTTTCACATAGAAGAATTTCCACTAATGCGTCCACACAGGAATTCCCACACAGGGAACCTCCACTAAGGATTTGTGTAATACAAACTTGGAGTACATAACTTCTCTCTCAAACAACAACCTCTATACAAGAGGCAAGGTACTAAGCCACATAAGATCAACTTCTCAATAGAGGGATAGGACACTAAGCCAAATAACAATCACCTCTCACTAGAGGGATAGGCACAAAGCCAACACAATCACCTCTCACTAGAGGGACAAGGCACAAAACCAAATAACAATCACCTCTACACTTAGAGGGATACCAACAAACTCAACTCCTCCACAATCACCTCTACACAAGAAGGGTACCCATAACTCAAGGCAAAGGGATTACAATACTTGGTGGTCTCAACAAACCACAAACCAATTTTCTCACAAAACAAAGATTCTATAGATAGGATAGAGAGATAGCTCAAGTGTGAGAAAATAAAGTGTTTGAAAATGAAAACAACAAAGAAAAACTCTTGAGAAAATGCTAAATAGATATTGAAATAAAGATCCAAAAACCAATCTCCCAAAGACTCTCTTTTTCTTTGATTTTCCAACTCCTTAAAACAAATAAAAGATAAATCTTTTTGGCACAAAAACTCTTTTAAAAACTTGCTGTTATACAATTGTAAAGATGGGAAAAATTGCTTCCAAAAACTTGTTAAAATCAGCTTAAGAGAAGGCATATACAGCCTCTCAAAATCTGCCCGTTGGCAGTCTGAAAAGGTCAAAAATGACCTTCTGGTCGACCGCCCGGTTGACTGGTGCAATGGTCATATTTATGACCGTTGTGCCTCCCGGTCGACCGCCCGGTCGAACGGCAAGCACCCGAGAGTGGGTTGCTTTTAGTTGGTCGACCGAGCGGTTGACCGACCTTCATGGCTGGCCATGTGCACGTCTGTTGTGCACATTGGTCGACCGTTCCGGTCGACCGACCACTGGTCTGGTCGACCACCAGTCAGTCTCGATGGGATTTTGGGGTATTGAAAACTTGTTTTTTTAATTTCAATTAAATCTCATAAAATCACATAAATTTCACAAAAATAAGTTCTTATAAGATCTTTGGATAACAAATATGTGTGATAAAAAATCAACACATATTACAAACTATCTGAACCATTTTTGTGATATAAAAATTTGGCCTAAACACAAAATCCGTATTTTCTAAAAACCAAACTTTTAAAATGGAAAATCATTTTCTCCAAAACTCATGTAAATACAAAAATATGATATTAAAACAAATTTGAAGCATACAGTATATGGATAGAATCCAATATACATACAATATATATATATATATATTTATATTATATATATATATATATATATATATATATATATATATATATATATATATATATATATATATATATATATATATATATATATATATATATGTTTTTGATATGAAATCCAAAACCGGTTAAGCCGAAAATAAACTTTAAACTTGTGTGTGTATGTGAACTTGAGCATATCAATACTATCTATCTTTACACAAGATCTAAACAATTTAAACTAAACAAATTGAGATCTTCTTGTAAAACTCCTTCTCCAAGTCGACTCGATCCAAACACGATCCAACAAGCTTGACTCCAACCGAGTGCTAGATGCGATCTGGACGCGCGAGCTCTTGAATCAACACTTGTTAGCTCCAAAAACTCTTTGTTGAAGCTAATCACCTACTAAGATCTTGATCAAATATCTGAAACTAATTAAGCACAAAATCATTAGTAAACTATAACTACATGAGTTAATTATTATCAAAACTAGAGTGATGGGCCTCTGGGCCAACATCCTCTGTGGTTCAAGGAGCTCGTGCAGGATGAGCTTTCCCTCCAATTTATCTCTCCCTGGACTGGTTCCAGCATCTTTATTGGGTCTTCTCGAAAAAATATATTCACTGTAAGCTCCCTCGAGTTCGATTTTGAGAGAAAAATCTCAACCTTTTAGTATTGAATTTTGTTTGATTTCTTATATAATTCTATATTTGTAATGTTAGAGGGAATATGGAGTTGAACAATTTCTAAGCCTTAAAATGAAAGTAAAGAGAGATTGTTTGTAGTGAGGACTGGGATGTTTGGGCAGTTGACCAGTGAGCTCGAAGCAGCTTGGAGCAACTCAGAGGAGAAGGTCTCTTCTTTTCTTTGCTCTATCTCACCTTTTTGTCAACAATTTCTATTTTTTTAGTACCATATGCTGACGGGCGGGGGGGAGGGAGGAGGAGGAGGAGGAGGGGACCGTCGACGGGGGAGAAGGGCTCACCACGGAAGAATATGGATGAGGAAGAAGGGGCATTTTGGACTTTACCCTAAGGGTAAATATGTCAAAAAAAAAATAATTGCACTCTTGTAATTTTTTGATGGGGCCTTAATCAATTTGATGGGTGTAAATATCCTCTCCTCAATAGTTTGCGACAATTTAAAAAAATTTAGCCAAATAGATACATTGACGCAAGACGAGTACCATAAGAATACAAGGAAATAACCAAGCCGAATGTGATGAGTGCAGATAAAGGCTCCCATCGAAACGATCAAGGCACCTGCACAGTTTGATTAAGACACCGACCAATATTTTCAAAATACCAAGATTTCCCCTCCTCTTATTCTTCCTCCTTCCAGCATCTCCCTTCCCTTTTACCTCTGTCGTCGTCGTCCATCGCCCCTCCCCCGCCATCCTCACCCTCGTCTCGCTCCGCCGCCCCCAACCTCCTTTCCCAGTTGACCTCCTAATCTTCCATCCCTCCCGCCCTCGTCCTAGCCCGCCTTCCCTCCCCACCCGCCTTCCCCTCTCGCTCCTCCCCCTGACCCCCCCACCGTCCTCGCCCTCGTCCCGCCCGCCTCCCCCTCATCTTTCATTGGAACAATTGATTCACTTCTAAGAAGTGCTCCTTTGAAAGAATTATTCCAGTTTTGACGAAAAGGTTCCAATTGACCAGCATATACCTACTTAACTAAGTCTTTTTGGGTGTGGGTTAAATTTGAGGTATGAATTAATTTGGCTACAGTTATTTTCTTTCATTTTGTTTGTTTGTAAATTCACACCTATTCACATTCCCATCTCCGTGCATCCCCGAGCTACCATGCAGCATCGTCTCATCTCTCACGCTACAATGTAGTGGCGTCACCAACCTTACACCCAAGACTGCTCCACGTTTGCCTACCTCATCTTCAACGCACCCATGTAGCGTGTATACATGCAACGTCATTAATACCTCCATACAGCATAGACTGTATCATTTTCAGTGCCGCCATGCAGCAGTGCTAACCTGGCCGACACCTTGTCTTTAGCACTGCCATGCACCAACGACAAAAGGGCAAATCCTGTCATCTTCTACGTCACCATGTAGCCCTCACAATTAGGACCACGAAAATGATCACAGTCTTCATGGTTAGGATTGTGATCATGATTGATTGGTTCTCACATAAGTGCCTTATTTCTGAGTTTTATTAGAACTGCAATCATGACCGCATCCTAATTGTGAGGATTATGACCATGATCGCAGTCCTCACAAAATACCATATCTCTGAGTCTGTATAGGACTGCGAGCATAGTCGTAGTCCTCACAATTAGGACTGTGACCATGGTTGCAATCCTTACAAAACTACCATATTTTTTTGTCTTCATTAGGATTGTGATAATAGTCGCAGTCCTAGCCTCACAAAAATTTTATATTTTTCTCTTTATTAAGACTGCGACCATGATCGCAATCCTCACAATTAGGATTACAATCATGATCGCAATCCTCATAAAAATGTCATGTTTCTGAGTCTTTATTAGGACTCCGATAATGATCACATTTCTCGTAATTAGGAATGCGATTATATCATTGTATCATGGTTGCAGCCCTCATAAAATCCCAATTTTCTACTTATTTTATAAGAACTGCGATCATGATCGCAGTCCTCATATACACTAATAAATTGTGCCTTTTGAGAGGATTATAATCATGGTCGCAATTATCATAAAAGCTAATTTTAAATTATTTTGTGAGGACTGCTATCATGGTTGCAGTCTTCACAAAGACTAAAAAATAAGATATTTTTGTGAGGAATGTGATTATGGTCATTGGCCTAAGAGGACTGTCTGTAACGTCCCGACCCTGCGGGTACGGAGACGTTAGTGTGACGTATATACGTAGGTCAGAAATACCCTCATATATATACACTAAGCATCAGTACAGGTAAGAATTAGAGTACGAAAGTACGTGGTGCATTATACACTCTAACATATCAGTACAATTACAAAGTTATCATAGGATATGACATATTATTATAGGAATATTACATCACCAATAGGCGTAAATATGAGAATATAAAGAGATATATAATTATGAACAGTACAAAAGACGCTCACAAGTTATAAAAGAAAAACTCGAGAGACGAGCATGGGTCTGAAAGAATAGGGCTTTGGACTGGTTGATCGCTGGTCCACGACGCCACTGCTACGCAACTCTAATCACCAGGAAGTCCATCGATGTCCAAGATTTAAAATTTGAACATGCAGATCTAAGGGAGTTAGAAACTCTCCAACGAGTGGTGTGGTGAATGCCAAGTGGTGTGCAGGGACAAGCACACGTGTATCGATAAATCTTAGTCAAAAAACATGTATTAAAAATCGTGTCATAAGCAAAAATATACAAGAGCAGGGAATAAGGTAGCAAGTAAAGTAAATGTAGTAAAACTACTTATATAAGCCCAAATTACCTATCCATGAGGTTAGCACGTCAAGAAAATAATCCAAATAAGGAAAACCCTCATATATATATATTGTGTACCTTATGTCACGTATCTTGAGTCATATAACTTGAGCTATCTCCTAAATTATAAAAATATCATAAAACTGATAGAAAATTGATAAAACTGATAATATCTAATATAGGCAAAACCAGCTGTACAAGCTTAGATTACGGTTTCATGAGACTAGTACATTAAGGAATAATCCAAACACGGAAACTTTCACCTATATACCTTATGTCTCATGTCACCGTAACTTGAGTTCACACAATCTGAATTACAAAATGAACAATGAATTATTAATTAACATCTTTTATTATTATTCGTCCAACTCATATATCTAGATATGTGTCATGGCGTATGACTCAATGCACATACATCCATATATGAGTAAATCGATGTAGGTTATTGAAAACTAATGATGAGACCAACGAATTATGTTTATAATAGGTTCCGTACATGTCCGAAACAATGACCCAATAACTTGACATTTAGCCAGGCCCGTGCCGCTAAGCACTCAAGATGGATTGATTACAATAGCTGGGGTGTAAGAACTACCCCACTCAGAACACCTCGGCCCCACAGGTAAAACCCAAGATTTTAGTTGCACAATAACCCTATACCATTGTAAACATAACCATAATTGAAGTCCATCAGTTTTTCCCCTTATCCGATATAAGTTGTCATTTTTATTGTTTATTAGATAATTATCAGTGTATAGAAATGAGTAGGAGCATGTCAGGTTCATCATGAGTATATTTTGTATCAGGAGTACAGATTGTACTGGAATATTTCAAGATATAATCAAGATGTCAGGTCATCATTTCCGTACTGTGATAATTATAAGAGCCAAGTATCAAGCATGGCAAGTGTCAGGTGATCACATGTCAGATGTCAGGTAATATCAGGCAGGTGTCAAATAATAGCAGGCAGGTGCAACAGGCAGGTATCAGGCAATAACAGGTAGGTGAAAGCACGTCAAGTGATAATACAATAGATATCATCTGTCGAACAACACGAAATAGGAAAACGGTAGCTATATAGAAGATCCGTACGAACACCAGAAAACATTCAGTTTTGGAAAATAATTTAAGTAGAGATTTCAAACTCTTCACAACTATCAAATAAAAGAGTTAGTTGAGTTATTGAATAAGCAAGCGAGTAAATAAGCAAGCAAACATTCAAGCAAACCTAAACAAGCTAGGGACAAGATCAGCAAATAGAGTTTAATTACTAAAGCACCTAGTGGAACTCAGGGACAACTTGGCTTAAGATGCGAGTTTAAAATCTGGCAGAGTCCCGCCTAGGCGTGTTTACTGATAAATGCTGAGCTCTAAGTGTCGGTTGTCTAAAAATCACTAAGGACAAGTCATCAGACGCGAGCCTCACTTCAACGCGAAGATCGTGTTTCAACTAAAACGCAGACCTCGCATCCAAAGGAAAAACAAAGCCTTCAGACGCGGGTCTAAGTAACATCGCGTCCCACGCTGGTCTGAGAGACTCCGCGCCATGTGTCCCATGTGGGTCTGGACAACTCTACGCCACGCTTCAAACGCGATTATGAGCAACTCCACGTCCGCACAATAAGCAATGAGAGGTTTGTGACCAGCACAAGACTCGCGTTCTATTATAATTAATCTCCATTACTGGGTCAATTAGCTCCCCACGTAATGGGGGGTTGATCCCTATAATGGAGAATTTTTAGGGGATAATAATACCCCTATAACTCCTTACAAATATCCTGAGGTGCTATAAAAAGGGGCCATAAAGAAAAGGAGAGGACATTGGAGATTTGAGAGCTGAGAATTCTCAATTAAAGACTTCTTGTTTCCTTCTTGCTTTCTGGAGAGAGAAAGGAAGTAATCCGTGGGCTCTAAACACTTACTGTGTTAAAAACAGAGCTCCCTCTTGATTGATTTTTTGAGAGCATCCTGAAGAGAAGCTTGACATTCAGCCGGTCAATGGAGAACAAGAATCACTTTCCATCGTCACACGAAGAACTCAGCCTTAAACAAAGGGGAGAAACATATCTTCTTCTCTCTTTTGTAATCGGAGTCGTTCTGCTGTAACTTTTCAACCACTTAAAAAAACTTTATATCAACCAAAACTTTTTTGACCAAACAAAAGATGGTGACTCTGCTGGGGAGTGCTTTCTCTACCGACGAGAATGTCGTGGTGCAAGCTGATGTTCAGCTTTTTGGCAAGACGGTGGAATCTCTTGTTGTTGAATTCAATCAAGGAAAGTTCAAGGAATTCCTTTCTTTAGGCCCCGCCTCCCAAGACAATGAGACAATACCGCAAAGTCTCTTCTGAGACTCGCTCTCAAATCTCTTCAGAGATTCCTCCTAAAGTGGCTCGCACCACTGCTCACAACGCAAGCGGTATCACTTCTGAAGAGGTTCTGAAAATCTCTCGTGCAGCCCATGCAGCCCGCATCAACATCTCTCAAGAGACCCGTAGGGCCAGTGCGTCGGCGCACAATTAAAGTGATGGTGAAGATTAGTTCTTCCATCCTTCTCCTCTCCAAACTCTGTAATTTTAGGTTATCGGGGGTTCCCAACAACCCCTGTGACTCAACCGAAATACTGAACATCGATGAAGGTATCACGCATGTTGACAACAAATTAAAGATTTTGCAAAAATCATCTATTTTGAAGATTCAAAATGCGAGGTTCACACCCGCGTTCCTCTCAAGCAACGTGAGGACTCCGTCCAATGCGAGACCTACGTTCTGCCTACCCCAAAACATGAGACCCGTGTTCTGCTAGCTTCATAACATGAGGTCTACATCTCTGGTCCTAAATGTGAGACTCGCGTTCTGAGGTAAACTCACAATGCCGGAAGCTCGCGTCTATTTCAACATGTGAGATCCACGTTTTTAACTCTAAACGTGATGACCGCGTTCAACACAACGTGAGATACGTGTTTTAATAAAAAAGCACGAGACCCAAGTTCAGAATAGCATGTCTTCAAGACATATAAAGCCAAGAAGCTCTCACCCCCAAGGGTTCGAAGCTAGTTCCTCAGACGTTCCCTCAGCGGATCTGAGGGACTACCTAACAAGGAAGAGGAGCGTTCATCAAATTGGCCCTCGATGTCACTGTGAGCAACTCATCTCACTAGTACTCTCTAATTGCCATTGTGACTTTCAGATAAATAAACCTTCGGTATTTAGCCGGTTGTCAGCGGATTCAAATTTAGCCAAGGGATGACAATCCGGTAGAAGAAATCATTCTCTAATGTCAAGTACCCAGAAGTGACTACAAGCATGGTAGGGCTGAGTTCCACACCAAGCAAGTCCAAAGGGAAACAACTGGCTGTTAGTTTAGAAGAGTCAGATGCTAATCGGTCTCCAGATTTGAAAAATGTTCTTTTTGAACTTGAAGAGGTCTACCAACATACTTGGACCCGCACGGGAACAATTACCCCAGTCGACTACAGTTTGTTGGCCATGGGGATTGAGGTGAATGATCGGCACTCCGCCATCATCGAATCCCAGTCTTTGAGTTCCAGTTCGGAGACAACCGCTTTTGCTTACATGGCGGGAACTCCTGAGGAGGTGGCCAAGCGATTCGAAGAGTAGGTCCGAGTCCAAAGGGAATAATTCAATGATTCCAACTCAGCAAGAATCAATCGACACCCTTAAGCTCTATCGACACTCTTAAGCAGATGCTATCACAACTTCTTATGAACAAAAAGAAACCGAAAGATAAAATTCCTTCTAACAAGTCTAAAGGCAAACAGAAGGAAAGAGAGAACTCATCTTCTGCAAATACTGAGAGAAGAGCATTCCAACTCCGAGCCACCCAAATTTTCATATGAAGAGGAGGATAACTCAGAGAACGGGAGCAGTCATTTCAAGAGGATGAGAAAATTAGAGCAATGCCTCAAGGCCCTAGCAAACCGATACTGTCTCCAAAATGTGGGAAAGTCTGACCCTACCCAGCAGAGTGGGACACGACTCCTTACCCTTCCAAGTTCAAGGCACCGACCCTTCACACTTTTGACAGTAAAGGGTCGCCGAACTAACACATATACTACTTCAAATCTCAAACTGGAAATGCAGTATCAAACGATGCCATCATAGCTCATTTATTCATTGGCACTCTTAAAAGGGACACCTTTTGAATGGTTCATGAAACTTACTGCCGGCTCGATTAAGACATGGGCTGACCTCGAGAAGTTATTTCTGGCTTGTTTCTTTGGAGATGATATAGAAATTTCAGTGCTACCTCTCCTTGCAGCCAATTAAAAGAAAAGAGAGTCCATCAAAATATTCATTGAGAGATTTTGGAGCATGGCACTCCGTTGCACCAGCAACATGACCCAGTCTATACTAGTTAAAACGTGTCGTCATAATCTGCAAACTTTCCTACTCGTACAAATGGGAGTAGCGAAAAGTCACACTTGAAAGCAGTTGGTACTACAAGATGAACAGCCGGAAAAGATTTTTCGCCAGGGTTAAGGCTGAAAAAAAAAGACGGCAAGCCAAGACCTGATAAACTAATGTGGTGAGCCCCAGAGTCGTCTTCTCAACCAAGAGAAGGGATACTTTAGCAACGGAGGTCAAGTCACATTCAAAGACCCAGTTAGTCAGAGGGGGTATTGAAAATTACCTAGAGGGAGGGTGAATAGGTGATAATGCTAATCAATGTACAATTTAAAAATATGATGTAACAATCGCCCAAAACAAGACTAAGAGCCGAATGCCCGTGAAGGGTTCTGAACTCCTTCCTCCTGATTCCTCGTAAAATGAGTTGGAGGTGCGCAATGCAACCTTGTTGTATGGGACAAAGATTGACAAGATGAATGACAACAAGTGAATATAGCAATGACAATCAAAAGCAAGTAGTAATAGTAATAAAAGTAGAGCAAGAACAAGGAAAAGTAAACCAAACGCAAACACAAAGAATTGTTATCGAGGTTCGAGCACCCAGCTCTACTTCCCCGCCTTCCCCAGAAGGATTCCAACCACTTCCACTATCACAAAGATGTCACAAATACACCGGAGTACCCAACTCTACAATCTCAAGTACAAGTTCTCTCTTGGTAGTCAAAAGACCACAAACTTTCTCTTTCAAAATTCTCTTCCCTTACAAAGGTCCTTAGAGAACAATGAGTAGGAATGAAGCTCTTGTGTGCAAAGAGAAAAGAAAATGAAATCTGAGAATTCTTGAAAGCACTTCAGAAAATGAGAGAGAATTTCAGCACAAAAACCAAGAAACCAAGTCTTTTTGAAAGCCTTAAACTTGTGAAAATTTTGATAATTTTTCTAGTAACCAAACTCTCCCTAAACACCCCTATTTATAGGAGAGGGCTAGGGTTAGATATAAAACATATTTAAGGCTAATCAGAAAGTATTAAAACCAAAACATATCACTTAAACATACTTAAGTGAGAAAAGGACAAAAATAAACCCGCTCAGAAAACTAGCCGTTACTGTTCAAACGGCTAGTCCGGTCGACCGCCCGGTCGACCGCTAGTTCAAAAGAATTAGCCGTTGCAGCCTGACGGTCGACCGTGCCGGTCGACCCAAACAAACAGAGAGCAAAGTGTTACAGTCAGGCAAGTCTCGGTCGACCGTCACGGTCGACCGTGAAACGTGCACACTGATACGTGCATTTGCCAGAACCTCGTCGACTCGGGCGGTCGACCGGCAAAGCCTGACATAGGCACGGTCGACTCGGGCGGTCGACCGGCTCAGGCCAAAAATCAAATTTCAGACAGAATTTTGAGGAGATGAATATTTTTATCAAAGAATGTTTTAAATAGGAATAAGTATAAAACATAAATATGAATTTACAGTCAGAGGATTTTGTATTAAAATATTTTTGTATATTTATAGAAATAAACTTAGAAATAAGATGTGCGCAAAAACGTGTGTGATGGAGCTTCAAACCTATTCACTATTCTTTAACAAAACTCTAAACTAAAAACAATCTAATAAATTATCTTGAGCAATCTTGAAGTCTTAGCCAAGCTATGCCTTGCTAGAGCCTTCACTTCTATGTTCCTTCTATGATGTCCAATATGCCTTCTTTGCTTCATGAACCTAGAAATTCTTGCAATAGCTAAACAATGGCCTCCAAATATGGTACAAACCTGAAACTTAACAACAAACAAATTAGTACCATATAGCTCCTATTTGTTATCATCAAAACTCTAAACAAGTGGAGAGTGTAACCTTATGGGCCAACAATCTCCCCCTTTTTGATGATGACAAAACAAATAGGCTATAAAAAAAATATAGGGGAGGAGAAAGCTCCCCCTCAAATTATGCTATATTAACCAAACAAAAACAATGTAATTGTAATTGCAAGTAAACACCATGAAACCAAAAACCATGAGAATATAAAACACTTGCAAAACACTTAAACTCAAATTACAAGAATTCATGAAACACATTAAAAAACTAAAAACATATATAAGCTCATATGGAACCGAAACCATATGAACTTATATTTTCATACATAAACTCATTCTCCCCCTTTTTGTCATACATCAAAAAGGGTTATGAAAACATTATCATTCAATAACACAAACATTAAGTTCACCACAAATGAAGGAAAATCTAGCAAAATCAAGTGGTTTAGTGAAAATATCAGCTAGTTGCAAATCCGTAGAAACATAATCAATATCTATATCTCCTTTCTCAAAATGATCTCTAAGAAAGTGATATCTAATCTCAATGTGCTTGGTCTTATTATGTTGATTTGCATTCTTTGTCATATGTATAGTACTAAATATCACAAAATATTAATATGATCAAAATGCAAATCATAATTAAGGAGAGTATGTTTTCATCCAAAGGACTTGTGCACAACAAGCCCCCGCGGCAACATACTCCGCCTCGGCGGTTGAGAGAGCTACGGAATTTTGTTTCCTAGAGGACCATGAAACAAGACAATTACCAAGAAATTGACATGTCCCACTAGTACTCTTTCTATCTACTCTACAACCCGCATAGTCGGCATCCGAATAACACGTCATTGAGAAATCTCCGGTTTTCGGATACCATAGACCCATTCCAATCGTTCCCTAATATAACGAATATGCGTTTTACCACAATAAGATGAGACTCTTTGGGACACGATTGAAATTTAGCACAAAGACACACACTAAACATGATATCCGGCCTACTTGCCGTAAATACAAAAGACTACCTATCATGCTTCTAAACAATTTAATATCAACATTTTTACCTTGGTCATCCTTATCAAGCTTGGTGGTAGTTGCCATGGGAGTGTTGCAAACCTTTGAGTCTTCAAGTCCAAACCTCTTTACGAGTTCCTTTGCGTATTTGGCTTGACATATGAAGTTTCCATCTTGCAATTGCTTGATTTGGAGTCCAAGAAAGAAATTAAGCTCACCCATTGAAGACATTTCAAACTCACATTGCATAACCTTTTCAAATTCCTTGCATAAAAACTCATTAGTAGAACCAAAAATTATATCATCAACATAAATTTGCACAATTAAGATGTCATTATCAACATGCTTAGTGAATAGTGTTGTATCTACTTTGCCTTTAATAAAATCATTTGAAATGAGAAAACTAGAAAGCCTTTCATACCAATCTCTTGGAGCTTGTTTCAATCCATACAAAGTTTTATCAAGTTTAAAAACAAAATCGGGATGAACATGATCAATAAAACCGGAGGTTGAGCAACATAAACTTCTTCATTTATAAAACCATTCAAAATGCACTTTTCACATCCATTTGAAAAAGTTTAAAAATTTTTGAAAGATGCAAAAGCTAGTGTCATCCGTATGGCTTCAAGCCGTGCTACGGGTGCAAAGGTCTCCTCAAAGTCAATTCCCTAAACTTGAGTGTAACCTTGGGCCACTAACCTAGCCTTATTCCTAATCACATTTTCGGACTCATCCATCTTGTTTCTAAAGATCCACTTAGTACCAATTATTGGTCTATCGTGGGGCCTAGGAACAAGATGCCAAACTTGGTTGCGCTCAATTTTATTGAGTTCCTCTTGCATGGCTAGCAACCAATATGAGTCCGCCTCGGCTTCGAGGATGCTTTTGGGTTCAAAATGAGAAATGAAAGCAAAGTTACCACATAGGTCATGGAGTTTGAAGCGAGTTGTTACCCCTTTGGATGCATCACCTAAGATGAGCTCCTTGGGATGATTTGTGGCATATCTCTAAGCTTTAGGAAGCGGTTGAGAGCTTTCCTCTTTATCCTCTTGAACGTCACCAATTGGTTCTTGCTTATCATCTTGAGCGGAGAGTCCTTCAAGGATAGTCTCTCCATGTCTTCACCTAATGGTTCAATCTCTACAACATTCTCAACAAACACATTAGATTCTTCAAATTTAACATGCATGGATTCTTCAATGGTAAGTGAAGATCTATTGAATACTCTATAAGCTTTACTAGTTGTAGAATATTCAACAAAGATTGCTTCATAAGCCTTAGCATCAAATTTACCCAAGTTATCTTTAGTGTTCAAAACAAAACACTTGCATCCAAAAACTTTGAAATATGAAACATTAGGTTTTCTAGAATGATACATTTCAAAAGATGTTTTGGAAGAATTTTTACATAAATAAATACGATTTGATATATAGCATGCGGTTGTTTACAGCCTCGGCCCATAGATATTGAGGGAGGTCATACTCACTTATCATTGTCCTAGCCATCTCTTGAAGTGTTCTATTTTTCCTTTCTACAACTCCATTTTGTTGTGGAGTTCTAGGACAAGACATTTCATGCTTAATTCCCTTTTCATCACAATAAGTCATGAAGAGTTGGTTAACAAACTCACCACCTCTATCACTCCTTATTCTCAAAATCGAAAAAGCCTTTTCTTTTTCAACTCTTTTTCGAAAAATCTTAAAATGAGAAAAAGTTTGATCTTTGTGTTCCAAGAAGAAAACCCAAGTGAAACGGGAAAAAAATCATCAACTAAAACAAATGCAAATCTACTACCATTTAAGCTCTTAATTTTAGTAGGTCCAAAAAGATCCATATGAATTAATTCTAAAGGCCTAGTTGACATGATATCCTTGATTGGTTTGAAGGAAGACTTGGTTTGTTTCCCAAGTTGGCACGCACCACAAATGCGGTCTTTCTCAAACTTCAAGTAAGGTATACCCTTCACCAATTCCTTTGAATTAATCCTAGAAAGATGGTCAAAAGATGCATGTCCTAATCTTCTATGCCAAAGCCAAGAATTTTCATCAAAAGCATTTAAGCATTTAGTAGAACATTCCACATTAAGCATGTCAATGATATAAATATTATCATCACGAAAACCGGTGAGAATACAATCATTGGTTTTAACATCAAAAATCTTGCAAGAAGAATCATCAAAAATAACTTTAAGTCCACGATCACAAAATTGACTAATACTAAGCAAATTATGTTTCAAACCATCAACAAGTACAACATTTTCTATAGTAGGAGATGAACCAATTTGAATGTTACCTATACCGATGATAGTGCCTTTGGAGTCATCCCCGAAGGTGACGGAGCCACCTTCCTCGTACCTTGATAGGGTTGTAAAGTTATTGATGTCCCACGTCATGTGTCTTGAACAACCACTATCAAGGTACCACCGCTCCCTACGTCTTGGAGCCTTGGTGTGTACCTACATCAAATAATTTAGGACTTGATTTTGGTACCCACATTTTCTTGAGTCCTAAAGGGTTAGTTTCATTAACCCAAACAAGATTATTTGATCTATTAACTTGGTCATAGCAAAATTTAGCTAAATGTCCATTCTTACCACAATAAGTGCATCTATATACTCTACCATATTTAAAAGCATAGTGAGTATGTGATTTGTGAGCATGAGAGTTGTGAGCATGAAAAGATTTAGCATGAGAAGTGTTATGTGTAGTGTGAGCATGTGAATTTTTAGCATGAGAGGTGTACTTTTTGGAGAACTTTTCTTCAAGTTTCTTAGTGTTAAAAGCACAATCTTTCAAAACTTTTCAAAATCAACCATTTTAGTCCTTAGAGAGGAAATTTCTTTTTCATCAATAATAGGAGATTTTCCTTTACAAGAAACCTTGTAGGCATTAAACTCATTTTGAACAGAAATAAGATTAGAAGAAATATCATCCTTTTCTTTAGAAACCATAGCAAGTTGATTTTTGAGAAAAGCAACTTCTTTTTGCAATTTAAAACATTCAATCTTCTTATTATCATAAGTTTCAGAAAGTTCAACAAAGGCATGAACAAGAACTTCCTTGCTTAATTCATCATCTTCATCATCAAGAGTTTGAGGGGTTACCTTTGGTGTGTTTGCCATGAAACACATATTCGCTATATCCGCCTCTTCCTCGGACTCGCTTTCCGAATCCCAAGTTGCCTTGTACGCTTTTTTCTTCCGATTTCTTTGGCTTGAAAGAGGAGGTCATCTTCTTCTTGAACTCCGGCAGCATCCGCCATGATGTGTCCGGGCTTTCGGCAATTGTAGCATATAAATATCCTCTCCTCTTTGCCTTCAAATTTCCTTCGGAAGTTGAGCTTGCTCCGGTACATTCTCTTCACATTGCGAACAAGTAGTGATAGCTCATCTTCTACTTTATCTTCTTCATCGTTCAAGGGTGGATGAAGACTTGAAGGTTATGGACTTCTTCTTTGAAGGAGCCGCTTCATCTCTGCCTTCTTTTCCATCATGGGGTCTTAAGTTCCCAATGAGACTAATGAGGTCCATCTCGTCCTTGTCGTTTAATTCCTTCAAGGTGGTGGCCTTTATCTCCCATGATGTAGGAAGAGCCCGAATCACTTTTCGCGCCTTTGATCATTGGAAATATCATCACCTAAAGAAGAAAGACCATTGGTGATTTTAGTAAATAGAGTAATCATACAATCAATAGACATCATCATCAATCATTTAAAAGACTCATATTGGGACCTCAAGAGATCTATTAGCTCTCTTGACTTGTGAACCTTCGTGTGTGACCAATAAATGTTGCCAAATCTCATAGGCGGATTGGCAATGAATTACCCGTGTAAGGTCATCCTCATTCAAGGCGGTTAAGAGGGAATTTTGGGCCTTGGAGTTAGCCTCATATTCTCTAAAGTTGAAGTCGGTTCATGTGCTCTCATCACTATCGGGTGCAACATAGGGTTTGGTCAAAAATTTAGCTACTAAGCTACCTAAGGATTGCAAAAAGATAGTCATCCTAACCTTCCAAATAGGGAAGTTGAGTCCATCAAATTTAGGAGGGGTTTTGATGTTATCGGCCATGTTTACTAGTGAATGACAAATGGAATACAAATGTTGATTAGCAAATTTTAAGGATCTCTCTATGGATGTTAAGCCAAAACCTAGAGTCCAAGCTCTGATACCAATTGAAAATCACCTAGAGGGGGGGGGGTGAATAGGTGATAATGCTAATCAATGTACAATTTAAAAATATGATGCAACAATCGCCCAAAACAAGACTAAGAGCCGAATGCCCCGTGAAGGGTTCTGAACTCCTTCCTCCTGATCCTCGTAAAATGAGTTGGAGGTGCGCAATGCAACCTTGTTGTATGGGACAAAGATTGACAAGATGAATGCAACAAGTGAATATAGCAATGACAATCAAAAGCAAGTAGTAATAGAAATGAAAGTAGAGCAAGAACAAGGAAAAGTAAACCAAACGCAAACACAAAGAATTGTTATCGAGGTTCGAGCACCCAGCTCTACTTCCCCGCCTTCCCCAGAAGGATTCCAACTACTTCCACTATCACAAAGATGTCACAAATACACCGGAGTACCCAACTCCACAATCTCAAGTACAAGTTCTCTCTTGGTAGTCAAAAGACCACAAACTTTCGCTTTCAAAATTCTCTTCCCTTACAAAGGTCCTTAGAGAACAGTGAGTAGGAATGAAGCTCTTGTGTGCAAAGAGAAAAGAAATGAAATCAGAGAATTCTTGAAAGCACTTCAGAAAATGAGAGAGAATTTCAGCACAAAAACCAAGAAACCAAGTCTTTTTGAAAGCCTTAAACTTGTGGAAATTTTGATAATTTTTCTAGTAACCAAACTCTCCCTAAACACCCTATTTATAGGAGAGGGTTAGGGTTTAGATATAAAACATATTTAAGGCTAATCAGAAAGTATTAAAACTAAAACATGTCACTTAAACATACTTAAGTGAGAAAAGGACAAAAATAAACCAGCTCAGAAAACTAGCCGTTACTGTTCAAACGGCTAGTCCGGTCGACCGCCCGGTCGACCGCTAGTTCAAAAGAATTAGCCGTTGCAGGCTGACGGTCGACCGTGCCGGTCGTCCCAAACAAACAGAGAGCAAAGTGTTACAGTCAGGCAAGTCTCGGTCGACCATCACGGTCGACCGTGAAACGTGCACACTGATACGTGCATTTGCCAGAACCTCGGTCGACTCGGGCGGTCGACCGCAAAGCCTGACATAGGCACGGTCGACTCGGGCGGTCGACCGGCTCAGGCCAAAAATCAAATTTCAGACAGAATTTTGAGGAGATGAATATTTTTATCAAATAATTAAATAGGAATAAGTATAAAACATAAATATGAATTTACAGTCAGAGGATTTTGTATTAAAATATTTTGTATAATTTATATGAAATAAACTTAGAAATAAGATGTGCGCAAAAACGTGTGTGATGGAGCTTCAAACCTATTCACTATTCTTTAACAAAACTCTAAACTAAAAACAATCTAATAAATTATCTTGAGCAATCTTGAAGTCTTGAGCCAAGCTATGCCTTGCTAGAGCCTTCACTTCTATGTTCCTTCTATGATGTCCAATATGCCTTCTTTGCTTAGAAATTCTTGCAATAGCTAAGCAATGGCCTCCAAATATGGTACAAACCTGAAACTTATCTTAACAAACAAATTAGTACCATATAGCTCCTATTTGTTTTGTTATCATCAAAACTCTAAACAAGTGGAGAGTGTAACCTTATGGGCCAACAGGTATAACTTCCAGACAAGCACGTGCCAATAAACTATACTTCTTTAAAGATGAGCATGTGGTCTCTTTGTTCAAGTTGCTCCAAAAGAGTAACAGATTCAAATTGCCAGAGATCAGATATCCTGAAGAGGTAGGGAAGATTGATGATCCCTGCTACTGTTTATATCACAGGATGCTAGGGCACCCTACTAAGAATTGTTACTGATTAAGGAAGAGAAATTAAATTGAAATAAAGAAATAGTTAAAGTTAGAAAATTCTTAGTCTCTTCTCAATGTAGCCGCGCAGTAAGGGTTAGACGGGTTGATCCACAGGGAAGATGCGATGAAAGCTTTTTGAAATGAATTCTTTAACAAATAGCTTGGAATAAAGAATTATGATTGTAAGAAAAGGTTTTAAATAGAAAGAACACGCATACCCAACTAAACATCTACCACAACCAAGCACTAGTCTATGAATAAATATAATATTGAATCTATAAAGATTAACCATAGGTTGTTGCTTCAAACTAAAGAAAGAAAAGTAAGATAGAAAGTAAACCCTGATAATAATACACTAGGTAAAATTAATAATTAGTTTATCAAAGTCTCAAAGTATAGCATAAGAAAAGTAGTTTTAACTTAACGTTAAGGCATCAAAGCATCTAAGTATAAACTAAGAATAATTATTAAATAGTATACCCTAAAGCTAGTTTAACTCAATTTAGGACTAATCTTTAAGAACTATTTACTGACCCTAGGGTTTTTAATATGCATAGAGTTCAATCAATTATTTTTATAGATCTAGGTTTTAATAGGTGGAGAGACTAGGAACCTATTAAAGAATTAGTTAGCATGTTTATGGTGGAATTAAGCATGGTATTCAAAGGTTTCATAAAGAGATAAAACTGGAATAAAAGAAACACAAATAAAAATAGCAATAAAGGAGATTGAAAGAAAATAAGGACCTTTTATTGAATCCATCACCAACTCAGTACAAAGTCTTCTCCTCTCTTCAAATCTTCTTCAAAGTAGAAAGCAAAATAATACAAAGGAAATTCAAAAAATAAATGGCTAACAAATAATCCTATACTTAATCTCTGAGATGCCTCTGCTCTGTTGCTCTTCAAAGATATTTATAAGAGATTTAAGAAGTAGAGTCTCACTCAAACACCTTCACTAAAACTCGATGTACGCTGTTCCAGGGTGGCCACATTTTCGCGGTAAAAAAGAAGATGATGCGCCTCTTTTGTGGAGTCTGGTCACGTGCTTTGGCGCATGGCTTCATCTCGTCCGTTTATGTGGAGATCTATCCTCAGAATCTTCATTTGATCTCCGAATTTTAAAATATTTGGATCTTGGAGATCAAGTTATCTCTAAATCGAGCTAAATTCAAATTCTCCCCCTTTATCCTCAACTCGTGGTGCAAGCAACCAAAATTTGAATAGGAGTCCACATCTATCTTTAATTGGGATGAGGATTGATCTTGTCCTACCCCTCTCTTCATCTAGATTTTAAATTAACTTAATTTAAGACCCAATTCAAATAGAATAGATTAAAAGCTTCCTTTACCTTCCCAATTAATCTTTATTTTCGTAATAATTGTGGGCTTTTGGGCTTCTTTTGGGCTTTCTTTGGATTATGGAGGCATGCACATTACTAAACAATAAATAAATTAAATAGTAATATTTTATAAAAAAATGTAAGAAAATGTGACTAAAAATATGAATTATTGATGACCAATCAGTTACATCTTTAAAAATGTGCTTCAGGATTTGATCGATGCGAAAGTGTTAAAGCTCCGTCCAGAACAGAAGAAGATAATGACCAACATGACTGCCTCATCACCCATTTAATTTGGACAGAACCTGCTAGCGCCAACCAAAGTAGTTCCCATCCCAAAAGGGGAATTAAGAGTGATCAATACTGATCTTTACAACTAGAAGGAAAAAGGCCTCATCCCAATACTGACTCCTCGAGGGGAAACAATGTGTGTCCACCCTGACATTGTTCAAAGCCAGCAATGGATAACTGTCACAAATAAGATGTCCAAAGGTAAGACCAAAGTATCTTCCAGTAATTGGTGAGTATCTCTACAAAAGAAACCGAGAAAGATGTCACCTCCCTTATTAGTTCAAGAGACGAGGAATTCGCCTTTGTTGCTAATACATGCACACTTTCCACATCAAAGACTCTGTCTGGTACGCAGTACCTAAAACAATACAATGTGCTGATGGTAAACTCCCCACAGCCAGCTGAAGAAACAAATGAGCAGTCCCGAGGTCATCTGTGGAAAAGCAGAAAGAGTTTCAGTATGTCAAAACTCTTCAGAAAAATGGTGTTGGACCTTCAACTCCTTTTCACTTTGATGTCTTAGCACAATTAGCCAACATCCCTGCTCGAATCACACTCTATGAGCTCCTAAGGCTTTCCAAGTTCACAAATGATGCTTTAAGAAAAGTATTAGTAGATGCAGAGTTTTTCGTGACCCAGATTCCTGCTATAAGTGAAGAGGAAGACAACCATTGTCGCCATACCTTAAAGCAATTTTCTTACATCACCTTCACCCCAAAAGATATGCAAGTTAAAAGGAAGCATGATAAACCCATTTACTACACAAGGTATATTAGATCATCTAAAGTGAGCCGTATTCAGGTTGATCCGAGATTCGCATTGAGCATTATGGCCCGCAGGGTCATGCAGTATTTGAGGATCCCCACCACTGGTTAAGCACCATTCAAACAACCATCTATGGCTTCAACGCCAATGATACACACCCAATGGGAAAAATCAAACTCAGGTGTCAAATTGGGGACCTGAAATCTAAGGTGACATGTTATGTCATTGACATTGGCACCTTGTACAATCTGCTGCTAAGAGGATCTTGGATTCATCACAATGACATCGTCCCATCAACTCTTCATCAAGTAATAAAATACGTTGGTGAAGATGAAAAAGTAAGAAAGTTGATTGACAAAAGGCATCCGTTCAAAGGAGTTGAGAATTATTTTACTGATTTCCTCCTTTATCAGGATTCTCTTGAGATTGATAAGAATCCACACCTAGAAGAACTCGATTCTGGCAACGAAGCAGATACGGAGCCAGAAGAAGACGAGTATCTTTGAAAATAAATTTCCTTATAACGAGCATTGATAAGCTCAATTTCGATACTGTCACCAATATTGAAGGCGAGTGGTTTATTAATAAAAATTTAGATTTTGCTTACCTTTCTGCATTTACTTCGGATTCTGTACCGTCAGACACTAGTACTAACGCGAGCAGTGATCCTTAGTCAGCAATGAATGCTTTTATATAATTACACGCACCAATAAAGTCATCTCTCCTAGTACGCGAAAAGATTGGAGGCGCACACAATGCTCTCTTTAAAGTACCAGCCAAGCAAAAGGGTCAAAAATCGATTCTATTTGGGCGGATCAGAACTGAGCCCATAGCTTGTGAAAGTTCAGGGGGTGATTCTGAGTCTCCACAATTCTTCCATTATGGACAAAAGTCACATCACATTATGAAAAGAATGGGGTATGATTTTACTAAGAAATTAGGCCTTTGTACTACTTCATTTATTTGTACCGAAAGCCAAAGACCTCGATTACTACCGCAAGACCCGAAGAGGATTCGGTTATGTAATTATACAAGTCTCATCAGATTTAGAATATGAAAAGAGGCCTATCATGACAGCTCATCAGTAACGTCGTCGTGGGACTCAGATGTTAGTGTCAGCGATATTTTCAAAAGTCTCTCAATAAACATGGTATCAACAAGCCATTTGAAGATGATGAAGAAAATACCTTTAAAACTAAAGAATTAATCTAGTCGGGCTTCGATCCATAGATTAAACACTTAAACACTCTTTGGGATATACACTTTAAACAACTTGAACCACCCACTGAGGATAAAGTGACTCAGATAAATATTGGAGATGAGGCTAACCCAAGCCCATCTTTATAAGCGAGA
The DNA here is from genome assembly GCA_038442645.1 of Agave tequilana. Taxonomy (NCBI): domain Eukaryota; kingdom Viridiplantae; phylum Streptophyta; class Magnoliopsida; order Asparagales; family Asparagaceae; genus Agave; species Agave tequilana. The sequence continues at coordinate 38,258 of JAVJIF010027898.1, read as the reverse complement.
GCTTGTTTCATCTTTCGAGAAAGAAGATCTAATACAGCTTATACGAGAATGTATAAATGTCTTTGCTTGGAACCACGAGGACATGCCCGGGCTCGATCCCCAGATTGCTATGCATCGCCGCAACATCAACCCGGACGCCAAACCAATCAAACAGCAGCAATGTCGTTTCCATCCCGAGATTATGGAAGCAATCGAATCAAAAGTCAAAAAGCTCATAGACTCTGGTTTCATCAGAAAAGAGCATCATCCTTATTAGGTGACCAATATCGTTCCTATTCAAAAAAAATGGAAAGATCCGGATTTGCATCGACTACCATAATTTGAATGTCACTTGCCCTAAAGACGAATTCCCTCTCCTGATCAAGGATGTTATGATTGACAATACGTACAGTTTTGAGAGGATATCTTTCATGGTTGGCTTTTCAGGGTATAATCAGATAAAGATGTATCCTAAAGATGAAAAGTACACACCTGTCAGCACGCTTTTGAGAGTATATTGCTACATAGTAATGCCTTTTGGTTTGAAGAACGCTAGCGCGACATATCAAAGTGCCATGAATACGATCTTCCACGGGCATATACGCAAAACCGTAGAATGTTATGTTAATGATATCGCCATGAAAAGCTGCGACAAATGCGATCATCTCACAGACTTGAAAGAATGTTTGATATCATGCGAGCTCACTAGTTGAAGATGAACCCGACAAAATCCTTCCTGGGGGTAGTGGCAAATTCCTTGGATTTGTTGTTACATCCAAAAGAATTCATCTGAATCCAGAGAAGATCCATGCCGTCAAAGAAATGCAACCTTCGAGAAATCTTAAAGAACTCAGAGGTCTACAAGGACAATTGGCATATATCTAGATATTTTTATTGAATCTTTCAGGATGCTGCCAGCTCTTCACAAAATTAAGGAAGAAGGGAGATTCATTCGTCTGGGACAATGCTTGCCAAGAAACATTCGAAGAGATCAAGGAGTATCTCACATACCTACCTATTCTGATAGCTCCAGTATCAAAAAATCTTTCCTGTTACATGTTCGAGCAATGAATCATTCCTTAAGAGTTTTACTAGGTTAAAACAATGATTAAAACTATGAACATGCAATCTACTATTTAAGTAGAATAATGATTAGGGCAGGGCACCGTTACTACCCAATCGAGAAGGAATGCTTAGTGTTAGTTTCCGTTGTCCAGAAGATGTGGCACTACCTTATGGAGCAACACATTCACGTCATCTCCAGAGTTAATCTCTTGTGATTGCTCATAACAAGACCATCTTCGCTGAACTGCAGATTAGCGAAATGGGCCATCTTGCTCTTATAATACGAGATGCAGTTCATGCCACAGAAGGCGATCAAAGGGCATGTTGTGGCAAATTTTCTGGCCGATCATCCAGTTTCAGGAACTTCAAAACTTTATGATGATCTCCCAGACGAGATTACAAAATTTAACTTGATCAATACCTCCTTAGAAGAACAAGTGTGGCAACTATTCTTCGATGGAGCGTCAAGGACAAGTCTCGAGGGAATTATCGTCGCGGGTATCAGGATAGTACTTATCTCCCAATCTAACTATGTGATCCCACCTGCATTTTTGTTAACTAAACCGTGTTCCAACAATATCTCATAATACAATGTTTTCTTAATCGGGATGCAACTTGCTAAAGAGATAGAAGTTAAAAATCTCGAAGCTTACGGTGATTCAAAGTTCATCATCAACCAGGTTTGCAGGGAGTACGAAGTTCGACATAAAGACTTGGTGTCCTATCATAACGCGACCATTGTCATGGCAGAGGAGTTTGAAAACTTCTACATTGACCATGTATCGCGTCAGCAAAATGCGCATGCAGACGTACTGGTATCCCTCGCTGCTTTATTGGCCCTTCCAGCTGGAGCCACGGAGAGAGTACTTGTCTACCGTCGTGACTTGTACTGTTGCAAATTTATCCTTGAAGATAGTAGAACTTCAAGAGGAGACATTCAAGCTAAAGAGGTTTTTGAGACTTCAAAAAGTCTCAAACTTAGAGATTGGCGATTTCCTTACATTGACTTCATCTTGTATGGCATATTTCCTGATGACTCCAAGGAGGCAGCTGCCATTAGAAGGAAAGCCCCTCGATTCTATTATAAATTTATAATGTGATCATGCGAAAATTGTATCGCTGATCGTACAATAGAATCCTACTCCGATGTCTTTCACATAAGGAGGCACAGGAGGTGCTCAAAGAAGCTCGTGATGGTGTGTGCGGAGCTCACCAACCCGACCTAATCTCAGAGACCGGCTTATAAGACTTGACTATTACTGGTCAAAGATAATCCCTGACACCATCACCTATGCTAAGCGATGTCATACATGTCAGATCCATGGTGACTTCATCCATCAAGCTTCGAGACATCTTCATCAAATGTTCTCCTCATGGCCATTCGAGATATGGGGAATGAATGTTATTGGAGCCATCAGTCCTCCAACATCCAAAGTACATCGCTTCATCTTGACCAAAATGGATTATTTCTTTAATGGGTGAAAATTTTTCCCTGAAGGAAGTAAAGACAGCAAATGTGGTCAAGTTCATCAAGCATCACGTGCTTCCCGCTTTGGTATACCCCGACAAATCGTCCACGATAATGGACCCTAATTCGTTAGCCAAGCATTTCAGAGGTTCTGTAACAAATTCAGAATCCAAAGTGTGTCATCAACGACATATTATCCAGCTGCTAATGTCCTTGTAGAAGTTTTTAACAAGACTATTAGAAAGCTTCTCAAGAAATTCATCTCAAAAAGCCAATGTGACTGGGCTGACAAATTAGTCGAATGCCTATAGGCTTATCGCACAACGATGAGAATCCTGACAAAGGCCACATAGTTTTTCTTGATGTACGGATTTGAAGCTGTACTCCCACTAGAGATCCAGATCCCATCTCTGTGAGTTGCCTTGACAACCAGGATGGCAGACGAGGAGGCACATCGACTGCATCTCTAAGAGTTAGAAGCTTTAGACGACAAACGTATGTTGGAAATATGCCGTTTTAGTTTTTGGAGTTTCATATATACATATGTTTTAACCAAAACTATTTTAGAGCTTAATGTCAAAAACATAGATATTTCATCATATATATGTAATGGATCATATCCGTACACACTAAAATTTAAAAGTATTAAAAATATCTTGTTTTTGTATATGGAGAAGTTTTGAAAAATCATTTTAGAAAAATACGGACTTTGTTTAAAGCCAAAACTTTCATAACACAAAAATAGTTCAAAATGTTTGTAACATGTTTTGATTTTACTCAAACATGTTTGTATATCAAAATATATTATTGAACTTATTTTTGTAGATTTTTAGAGAATTTATGAGATTTTATTGAAGTAAAAAAGACCAAGTTTTCCCAAAACATGTTTTCTGGCCTTCTGCCGGTCGACCGACGTGCACAAAACATGCACAGGTTGGGCCGGAGAGAGTGTCTGCTCTCTAGAAATGGTCCGGTCGACCGAGCGGTCGACCGCTAGACCATTGCCCTAAAGGCAGTCGACCAACCGGTCGACCGACCTTCCTAACGGTCAAAAAATCGACCGTTGGTGGTCGATCGACAGCAGCGTGAGCTGCTGATTTGGACCCCAACGGCTAGTTTTTGGATGCCTATATATTGGGGTTCCCATGGACTGTTTTATACAAGATTTGAAGTGAGATAGTTTTTCCTACAGTTCTAAGTGTTTATCTCCACTTGTTTTGGAGCCAAATACTTCCATTCAAAAGGAAAGTTTATTAAGTGGTTTTCAAAAGTGATTCTTTGAGTTTTTCACCACAAAATTTCATCCTTGTTTTCTCACACATACTTGAGCTTTCCATTGATAAATCCATCCTATAGGAGAGTTGTGGTGAGAGTTTTTTTAGGTGATCAAAGTGTTTAGATTACCAAGTGTTCTACATTGTACTTTAAGGAGGCGGACTTACGGGTTCGCATTGTTTTGGGTTCTAGTGAGAACTCGGTGTAGAGGTGCGGCTTCGGGAAGCTTGCATGCTTGCGTGTGTTTGTTCTTGCGGGACCAAGAGAGGGACTAGTGAGTCCAAGAGTTCTAGTGTGAACTCCTTATAGGTGTTGTGGTATCGAGTGATCCGGTGGGATCGATTCTAGTAGAAATCCTTCATAGTGTTGAAAACGGGGACGTAGAGTAAGGTGCTCGAACCTCGAAACAAATCTCCCGTGTTTGCGATTGCTCTCTCTATCTCTCACTTGTCTTTATATCTTGCATGCTTATATTGCCTTTATCTTTATATGCTTGATATATCTTGTGCCTAGTTGTTATATGCTTGGGGATTGTTTGCTCACACTTGTATTCAACCAAGAGAGCCAAAGCGGCACCTCAACTCTTATCTAGAGGAATCTTGAGGAGTTAGTCCAGAGCCCTTCACGGGGAATCCGGCTACACTCTTAGATTATACTTGGTGTGTTTAGCTTAAGAATTTTTAGTTTGCATAAATAGTTTTAATTCCGCATTATTTCACCATTAGATTAGCTAGTCACCTATTCACCCCCTCTAGGTAATTTCATGGGGCACTATTTTGCTGTGGAAACACAACAATAGCCATGAAAACACGGCTTCTTTGAGGTTCTTCTGGCTCTGCCTTCTAGCGCAGAGGCACAGAGTTACTAAATTTCCTGAGTTGCAGTAAATTTTCCTATTATCAGATCCTGTAAACAGAAATAGAAAAAAATTAGTTCTAGAGAATATTGTACCGTTCTCTCCCCGGTAACGCACCAAAATTTTTGATTGAGGAAGAGAAAATGAATTGAAAGTAAAGTCAAGAGTTAAAGTCAGAAACTTCTTAGTCTCTTCTCAATTTAACCGCATAGTAAGGGCTAGACGGGTCGATCAACAGGAAAGGATGCGATGGAAGGTTTTGGAACGAATTCTCCACACAAATAGCTTGAAACGAGAATATTGATTGTAAGAAAAGGTTTTAATTAAGCAAAGAGATTATAGTTTACTAATCAACTATCACAACCAAGTATTAGTCGAAGAAGGGAGAACATCATACTGAATCTATAAAAATCTACCCGAGGGTTTTGATTGAAAATCAAATAAGATGAATAAAAATATTGTAAATTCTAATTAGAGTACACTAATTAAAATTAAACTTTATTTCATCCTAGTTTTTAAGTATAACATAAGAAATGTCTTTTAAACCTAACATGATGATATCAAAGTATCTAAATATGAACTAAGAGTAATCATTAAAAAGTGCAACCCTAAATTAGTTCAACTTAACTAATTATTCATCTTCAAGAATTATCAATTTAACCCTAGGGCTTCTAACAAGCATAGATTTCAATCAGTTCATCTTTTAGACTAAACTTAAGTTGATCGAGAGATTAGCAAATTACAAGTTTTAATTAGGTATTTATATTTTTATTATTTTCAAGATTTATAATGAAGAAGAAAACTTGCATCAAAAAGAAAACAAAATAAAGAAATTAAAGCATGAAAAATAATTAAATTGAAGAACAAGAGAGATGAAAAGAATAATGAATCTTTATTATGGTTGTCACTTACCAATTATAAAGCCCTTCTTCTTCAAAAATCTTCTTCTCCAAATTCAAAGCTAAATAATACAATTGAAATTCAGAAAATAAATGACTAACAAATAATCCTATACTTAATCTCTGAGACGCCTCTCCTTTGTGCTCTCAGGGGTATTTATAGAAGATTTGAGAAGTAAAGTCTCACACAAACACCTCCAACAAAACTTGACGCACTCGACCCCAGGATTGTCACGTTTCTGCCGCAAAAAAGAAAGGGTCACGGAAAAGTTTTGGAATTTGGTTATGTGTATTGGCACTTGACTTTATCTCGTCCATTCATGTGGAGATCTATCTTCAGAATCTTCATTTGATCCCCAAATTTTGAAATATTTTGAATTTATCTCTAAACTTGGGTTAAATTCAAATTTTCTTCTCTTTATCTTCAACTTGTGGTACAAGTAACCAAAATTTGAATAGGAATTCACCTCTATTTTTAATTGGGATGAGGATTGATCTTGTTATATCCTTCTCTTCATCTAGATTTTAAATTAACTTAATTTAAAACTCAAATTTAAATAGAATAGAATTATCTTTCAATAATCCTTATTTTCATACTAATTAGGATTTTTGGGCTTCTTTTGGGCTTTCTCTTGGATTATTAAGGCATGCACATTACTATATAATAAATAAATTAAATAATGATATTTTATAAAAAGTAACTAAGAAAATGTGACTAAAAATATGCATTATTGATGACCAATCATATTTTCATAGAGAGGAGGTGACGCACTCTCCCTCCAAGGAGTACAGGCACAAGATGGACTATCAATTCTCTTATTTTTGAGGTCACCATAAGAATTTTAGAAGTCAGAGTTGTGACTGCTTCGTGAGTAGCTACCTCAGATTGGACTGATACAATATCTTCTGCATTCATTTTTACCAAACAATGCTAATAACGGAGCTAAAAAAGGGGTGATGATAATGATTGAGGAAGGAAAGAATACTTTCAACAATTGAAGTTTCTTTGAACGGCGACTCTGTTCTCGGAGCAGCTATCTCCATCCCCTCTTCAGCTAAATAAGAACGCTTGCTGGTATCAGGAGTAGAATGCACATCATTCTAGTCAATGTCATTATCCCCCGAGTAATCCAGCTTCTTGCTCGCAGACGAGGATGACACAGGAGTAGGTAGGTGGTGGGGAATTCAACCTCAACAAGCTTAACAATGGGACTTTGCTTTGGAACTTCCAATGAGGAGCCCAGTTGACTGTTGGGTAGAGAAACAATCATTTCCTGATGCTGAAAGGAGCTCGGAGAAACGAATTTAGTAGGCACTGGGGCTTTCAAGGAGTCACCACTAGTAGTTCGCCTTTCTGTGACTTCCCCTGACGATACCTCAGTCATGACCACTGTAGGACCTTTGAAATACACCTAGGGGGTGAATAGGTGTTTTGCTAATCAAATGTATTTTAAAACTATTATGATGAATTATGCAAACGGTCACTCAAAATAAGATTGAAGTTGAATTCCCGTGAAGGGCTCTAGAACTTACCTCTTTGATTCCTCTAGATAATGAGTTGAGGTGCTAAATTGCCTCCTTGTTGAGATGAGTGTAGACAGATAATGAAAGAGATGGATGAAATGCAATCAATGATATTAAGTAAGATGAACAGCTACACAAGTATGAAAAGTAGAAAGCAACAGAGAGCAAGACACAAGCAAACACAAATACAAAGGATTTGTTCCAAGGTTCGAGCCACCGCTCTACGTCCCCACCTTCACCATTATGTAGGATTTTACTATCCTCTAAGGGATCTTCCACAAAGGGATCTTACACAAAGGAATTACAACTTGGTCTACACAAGATCGGAGTACACAACCCCACCATTCAACCCTCTAGACAAGAGGTTGTTGGTCCAGTGGCCCTTCACTCTAGTTTTGATGATAATTAACTCATGTAGTTATAGTTTACTAATAATCTTATGATATTTAGTTTCAGATATTTGATCAAGATATTAATAGGTGATTAGCTTCAACAAAGGTGTTTTGAAGCTATCATATGTTGATTCAAGAGCTCGAGCGTCAAGATCGTATCTAGCACTCGGTTGGAGTCAAGCTCGTTGGATCACGTTTGGATTGAGTCGGCTTGGAGACAAGAAGACCTTGGTTTGTTTAGTTTAGATATTTTTAGATCTTGTGTAAAGATTAGATAGTGTTGATATGCTCAAGTTCAAATACACACACATGTTTTAAGTTTGTTGGTTTTCGGTTTTCGGTTTAACCAATATTGGATTTTATGTCAAAAATAATATATAGATCTTTATATGTATATTAGATTTTATTCATATACAATATGCTTCAATGTTGTTTCAATATCATGTTTTTGTGTTTACATAAGTTTTAGAGAAAACGATTTTCCATTTCAAAAATCCAAAGTTTGAAAAATACGATTTTTATATTTAAGGCAAATTTCCATATCACAAAAATGGCTCATATAGTTTATAATATGTGTTGAATTTTAGTCACACATATTTATATTTCAAAGATAATAAAAGAACTTATTTTTGTGGAATTTATGTGATTTTATGGGATTTATTTGAAATTAAAAAGATAAGTTTTTCTATCTTATAAATCCCAGCCCAGATGTAAATCACCTGGGGGGGGTGAATAGGTGATAATACTAATCTAGGAACTTAAATGCGCTAAATGCGGAAGCTAATGCAAATTTCGCAACACACTTAATACAACACACAAGTGTAGCCGAACTCCCCGTGAAGGGCTCTGGACTAACTCCTCTTGATTCCCCTTGAATGGGTTGAGGTGCTATGTGAAGCTCTTGTGGTTAAGTACAAGTGAGGCACACACAAACAACCAAGCATACACAAGATATAGCAATATGAAATATGCAAGGTACAATGCAAGGAAAGTATGATATGAATAATGAATGATGCTTTGCACAAATATAAAGAGAGAGAGTTAGAGAGACAAGTGGATCAAACGCTAACAACAAGATATGTTTCGAGGTTCGAGCCCCTAGCTCTACATCCCCGCCTTCACCGAGAAGGATTTCTACTATACTCCCACCGAGGGAACCTCTACCGAAGAGGATTTGTTACAACAAAGGGAGTACCGAACTCCTCTCTCAAACACCGCCTCACAACCGAGGGGTAGGCCTGTAGCCAATACAACAACCAATCCACCTCACACTTGAGGAATACAAACCAATAACCAACTCCACCTCACCAAGAGGGAGTAAACACCAATCTCCACCTCTACCAAAGAGGGAGCAAACCAATCACCTCAAATCCACTACCTCAACCTCTACCAAAGAGGGAGCAACCAAATAATGAGGTTTACAATAGGTGGTCTCTTTCAACCACAAACAATCTCTCCTTTCCACAAACAAAAGATCCTAAATAGATTAGGATAGAAGATAGGCTCAAGTGTGGAAAACAAAGTGTTTTGATCAAAGAAAATCTCTTGGGAAAATACTAAATAGATATAGAAATGAAGAACAAGAAATCAATTCCCAAAAACTTGTTTTCTTTGAAAATAACAAAACACTTAAAACAAATAAGATGGATCTTTTGGCACTTAAAACTCTTTTGAAAACTTGTAAAAACACTTCAGAAAAGTAGGAATTTTTGCTCTTAAAAATCTTAGATAAAACCATGAAGAGATGGGGTATTTATAGCCCCAAAACAAAACTAGCCGTTAGGCTGATCTGGCAGCCTGACAGGCTATCGGTCGGCCGGCCGGCCGACCGCCAACGGTCAGAAATGTGACCGTTGGGGTAACCCGGTCGACCGCCCGGCCGACCGAAATAAACAGAGAGCACTGCTCTCAGGTCCGGTCGGCCGCCCGGCCGACCGTCCCTGTGACTGCCAAACATGCACAAGCTTGTGCACGTCGGTCGACCGCAAGGGTCGACCGGCCTTTGGTACGGTCGACCCGTGCGGTCGGCCGTCCTAACCTGTCAGCCACTGTTCTGGGACAGAAAATACATGTTAAAATATTTCTAAAAATTCTTTTAAGTCTTGTAAAAATACCCAAAAATAGTTTTATCATTTTGCATTGATATATAAACATGTGATAAAAATTTCAACTCAATTATTAAGCAATTTGAATTATTTTTGTGTCTTATCATTTTTACCAAAACCAAAACATGTATTTTTATCAAACTTGGATTTTTCAATACATGAATAAGGTAGTCAAAATAAGTTTGTATAGGAAGTTTAAGCATGCATGTATAACTAGAATACATCTATTATACATATAAACCATTTAAACTTGTTTTGATCAATCTATTCATGAAAATAATTATCGGTTAAACTAAAAACCGAAAAACCAATATCCAAACATAAAACTTGTGTGTGTTGTGCACTTGAGCATATCAACTATACTAAGCTTTACAAATGGATCTAAACACACTAAACACTAGGATACCTAAGTCTTCTTGACGATCTTCCATCTTCAAGTAGACTCGATCCCAAACCGTGATCCACCGAGTGCAAATGAGTGATCTTGAAGCTCGGGCACCAGAATCACCATGTGAAGGCTTCCAAACTCATCTTTTTGAAGCAATCACCAACTAATATCTTGATTAATGATCTGAAACTGAAATCACAAGATAATTAGTAAACATAACTACATGAGTTAATCATCATCAAAATTAGGGTGGAAGGCCTTTGGGCCAACACCAGACACACTGGCAGTCGATCGGCCGGTCGATGGACCAGTGGTCGGTCGACTAGCACGGTCCACCGATGTGCACGGGACGTGCACAAAGGCCTGCTCACTTGGCCGGTCGACCGCGCGGTTGACCTGCTGAGAGCACCCCACTCTCGAGTGGGGACCGGTCGATTGGGCGGTCAACTGTTGGCTAGGCACGGTCGATCGAGCGGTCGACCGCAAGCACAACGGTCAGAAAATTGACCGTTGGCCGGTCGACTGGGCGGTCGATCGGAAGGGCATTTATGCTCTTTCCTGCTGCCAACGGGCAGAATTTTTGGTGGGCTATAAATACCCACCTCTTTGAGCTGTTTTAGCTAACAATTTTAAGAGCAAATTTTCTCATCTTTAGAAGTATTTTAGCTATAGGTTTTAAAAGATTTTTGGGCTTAAAAATTTGATCTTTATTAAAAAGGGCTAGAAAATTAAAGAAAAATAGAGTCTATGGGAATTGGTTTTTGATCTTCATTTCTATAGCTATTTTAGAAGTTTTCCCAAGAGTTTTTCTTTGTGATTTTGATTTTCAAACTCTTTATTTTTCTCACACTTGAGCTATCTATCTATCCTATCTATTAGGATTATTTTGTAGGAAAATTGGTTTGTAGTTGTTGATACCACCAAGAGTTGTAAACCGTCTATACTTTGTGATATCCCCTAGTGAGAGGTGATTGTGTTGATATCCCTCTAATGAGAGGTGATTATGGAGGTTGTGATTAGTTGTGTTGGTATCCCTCTAAGTGTAGAGGTGATTGTTGTGGAGTTGTGGCTTAGTGCCTATTCCTTGAAGTGTGACGTGAATGTTGTTTGGCTTTGAGCCTTATTCCTCTAGTGAGAGGTTGATCTTGTTTTGGCTAAGTGCCCATCCCTCTAAGTGTAGAGGTGATTTGTGTTGTGCCCTGCCTCTTGTGTAGAGGTTGTATCGTTGGAGAGAGGAGTTGTGTACTCCCAGTTTGTATTACCCAAATCCTCAGTGGAGGTTCCCTGTGTGAGAAGTCCTATGTGGACGATATAGTGAAAATTCTTCTGTGTCAAGGTGGGGATGTAGAGCAGTGGCTCGAACCTCGAAACATATCTTGTTATTAGCGATTGATCCACTATCTCTTAACTCTCTCTCTCATTGTGTATTGCATCATATTGTTCATATCATATATATACTTGGGTTTGATTATGTGTCATACTTGTATTAAACCAAGAGAGCTTTACATAGCACCTCAACTCTTATTTAAGAGGAATCTAGAGGAGTTAGTCCAGAGCCCTTCACCGGGAATTCCGCTACACTCTTTGGTTACACTAAGTGTGTTGCTATTTGTTTTAATTTCGCATTATTTGTCATTAGATTAGACTTACACCTATTCACCCTCCTCTAGGTGTACTTTCAGAGGTGGCACAAAGCCAATTGAGGTTACAAAGCCCTTGGTGATCCATCAAGATCACAAACACTTTCTCTTACAACTTTCTATAGAGTAGAATATGAAGTGAAGCTTAATAAGTTAAATGAGAGGAGAAATTCAGCTAGAAAGAGGTGAAAAGCTTTAAAATCAACTAAAAATGGCTTTGAAAAGAAAGAACTTAAAGATTGGAAGATAGAAAAACTTTTCTCTTTTGAAATAAATTTAAAAACTTTTAAACTTGTGTTCTTAATATATTAAAACCAAAACCAATGACCATATATATAGGCAATGAATAAATATCATTTGTTAATCATACCAGGTCATTTGGGGTGCGTTTAGACACTTGAAAACCAAAAATGCCCATTGGAATCTACTAAAAAACAGATTAAAAAACTAGCCATTATAGACAACTGGCAGTTGTCGGTCGACCGGCAGCTCATCCAAAAAAGATCCGTTGGCTCCGGTCGACTGGCCGGTCGACCGCCCCTTAATTCAAAAGGGAAAAACAAATGGTCAGTCGATCGGGTCGGTCAACCGACCCTAACTGAGAGTTAGAGTCTCTCAATCAGTCGATAGCAACATTAGCGTTCGACTGGTTGGTTAATCGACAACGTGCACAAAAGTGCACGCCCCATAGCCAAAGGACCGGCCGACCGTTTTGGCCTGAAATGGGCACCGGCCGACCGTCCGGTCGATCGACTTGCCTGAAACAGTTTTCTTGATAGTTTTTGAGTTTCAAATATTTTTCAAAGTATTTTGTATTGGTTTGTAAGTAATATAATAATGTATAGGTGATGAAATACATGTTCTAAACTTGTTATAAATTTTTGAAAAAATTATGAGACATGTATCAAAACCAAATATGCAAAATACCAATACTATCAAAATTTGTATTTTTCAAAATCGCGTATTTTGTGTGTAACTTCTTGAGCATCACAACTATATTCTACACTTTAACAAACTAATATCTTATAAAGCTCTAGGTGACTATAAGATCTTCAAATGGGTTTCTCTATTGGCGACGTCGAGTGCTTTGAGCTTTAGTCCTGTGTTTGAATCTTCTTGAGTCTTCAACATCTTCCTTTAGAGGAAGAAAACTCCTTGAATCCTTTGAATGCTGGAGTATACTTAAACACTTAAACTTGATTAGTACCAAATAACCACATATGTTTTGTTATCATCAAAACCATAAACCCGGGTGATTGTAACCTTGGGCCAACAATCCCCCTTTTTGATGATGATAAAACATGTGAGTTATTTATGATAAAAGATAGAAAAGATCTTGAAAAGGCTCTCCCTCAAATTATCTATTAAGTATAAAAAAACATTATGACTTTAAATGAATTTGACAATATAAGCAAGTCACACATAAATGCATATATAAAGATGATACTAATTTATGCATATATAGTTTACCATCCTTCCAATCCTCCTTTCTCCAAAAATAATTTGCAATGAGTAAAAATATTAAATCATGGCATTGCATATACGCATGGTAATGAAAATTGATATACATGAAGTTCGCAAAATACCAAAACATCTTAATAACTCATCAAATATCTCTGCCCCTTTTTGTAATACATAAAAAAGGAAAAAGACATCAACATAAAAGAGATATTTATTTAAAAAAATACATGCATAAAGGATTTTAAAAATACATTAAACAATTTCAAAACTTATGAATTCATAATACAAACATTTAACTCACCACAAATAAATGAAAATCTATTATAAACTAGTGATTTAGTAAAAATGTTCGCAAGTTGAAAATCAGTGGAAACATAATCAATTTCAATAACGCATTTCTCATAGTGATATCTAAGAAAGTGATATTGAATATCTATATGCTTGGTCTTGCTATGTTGATTTGTATTTTTGGTCATATGAATGGTACTCGTATTATCACAAAATATTTTAATATGACCATAATGCAAATCATAGTTAAGGAGAGTATGTTTCATCTAAATGACTTGTGCACAACAAGCCCTAACCGCAACATACTCCGCCTTGGCGATTGAGAGGGTTACGAAATTTTATTTCTTGGAAGACTACGAAGCAAGACAATTTTTTAGAAATTGACAAGTACCACTAGTGCTCTTCTTATCCACTCTACAACCGGCATAGTTGGCATCTGAATAACTCAACATAGGCAATTACTTGATTTTTGGATACCACAAGCCCATCCAATAGTGCCCTTGAGATATCTAATGATGCGTTTTACCGCAATTAAGTGAGACTCTTTAGGACAAAATTGAAATCTAACACATAAACACATACTAAACATAATATCCAGCCTACCAGCTGTTAAATAAAGCAAACTACCAATCATACCTAGCTGTTAAATAAAGCAAACTACCAATCATACTTTTATAAAGTTTAATGTCTATATTTATACCTTGTTCATCCTCGTCAAGCTTTGTATTAGTGGCCATGCGAGTCATGCTTAGCTTTGCACCTTCAAGCCCAAATCTCTGATGAGTTCTCTTGTGTGCTTAGCTTGATTGATAAAAATCCTAACACTCCTTTACTTGATTTAGAGTTCAAGGAAGTAGTTTAGCTCTCTCATCATGGACATCACAAACTCGTTCTTCATGCATGATTTAAATTCTTTACAAAGCTTTTCATTAGTGGACCCAAAAATAATATCATCAACATACATTTGAACAATCAGGATATTACAATCTCCATGCTTTGTAAACAAAGTAGTGTCAACTTTACCTTTAACAAAATTATTTGAAATTAGAAAAGCTGAAAGCCTTTCATACCAAGCTCTTGGAGCTTGTTTTAAACCATATAAAAGCTTTATCAAGTTTGAAAATAAAGTCCGGATGTGTAGGATCAACAAACCTGGGGGGTTGTTCAACATACACTTCCTTATCTATAAAATCATTTAAAAACACATTTTTGACATTCATTTGAAAAAGTTTGAAATCTTTAAAAGAAGCAAAGGTAAGTGTCATCTATATGGCTTCAAGCCGTGCCACGGGTGCAAAAGTTTTCCCAAAATCGATACCTTCGATTTGGGTGTAACTTTGGGCCACTAACTTAGCTTTATTTCTAATAACATTACCTGACTTATCTAACTTATTCCTAAAATCCATTTAGCACCAATGGTTGGTCTATCATGGGGTCTAGGTATAAGATGCCAAACTTGATTGCACTTAATTTGATTGAGCTTTTCTTACATTGCAAGCAACCAATATGAATTAGTCTCGGCTTCGAGGATATTTTTGGGCTCAATATGTGATATAAAAGCAAGATGGCCACATAAATTATGTAGTTTGGATTGAGTACATACCCCTTGGATACATCACTTATGATGAGATCCTTGGGATGATTTGAAGCAAATCTTCAATCCTTTGGAAGTGGTTGTGTTGGCTCTACTTCGACCTCTTGAACTTTATCTTGTTCATCAATTTTTTATTTTTCTTCTTCTATAGATGAGTCCATCAAGATTATCCTCTCCATGTCTTCACCTAAGAAATCAATCTCTATAACATTCTTCACAAAAGTATTAGATTCCTCAAACTTAGCATGTATAGATTCTTTAATAGTTAAGATAGATTTATTAAAGACTGTATAGGCCTTACTAGTATTTGAATACCTAACATAGTATTTGAATACCCAACAAATATGGCTTTATAAGATTTGGCAGCAAATTTTCTTAAATTATCTTTAGCATGTAAAACAAAGCATTTGCAACCAAAAACTCTAAAATAAGACAAATTAGATTTTCTCAAATAGTAAATTTCAAATGAAGTTTTAGAAGTATTTTTATGAAAACAAATTCTATTTGAGATAAAACATGATGTGTTTACGGCCTCGGCCCATAAATATTGAGGGAGTCTGTATTCATTTATCATTGTCCTAGCTATTTCTGGAAGAGTACGATTCTTCCTTTCAATGACTCCATTTTGTTGTGAAATTTTAGGACATAATAGCTCATATTTGATTCCATTTTCTTCACAAAATGTGATAAAAGAATAGTTAATGAATTTACCACCTCTATCACTTCTTATGTATAAAATCGAAAATTTTTTTCTTTCTCAACTCTTTTTCGAAACACTTGAAATGTGAAAAAGCTCGATCTTTATGTTTTAAAAAGAAAACCCATGTAAAATGAGAAAAATCGTCAACCAAAACAAAAATAAAACGATTTTCACTTACAATTTTGGCTTTAGTTGGACCAAACAAACCCATGTGAATTAACTCCAAGGGTCTTGATGTCATGATATCCTTGATAGTTTTGAAAGAGAATTTGGTTTGTTTCCTAAGCTAGCACGCATCGCAAATGTGGTCCTTTTTAAATTTCAACTAAGGAATACATTTTACCACTTCCTTATTGATAATTTTAGATTGATAGTCAAACGAAACATGGCCTACTCTTTGATGCCATAACCAAGAATCTTCATTAAAGGCATTTAAACATGTAGCATTGCATTATAAATTTGACATATCAATTATGTAAATATTATTTTCACGAAATCTGAAAAGAACACATTCATTAGATTTTCTATCTAAAACATTGCAAGACAAATCATCAAAAACAACTTTAAAACCTCGATCACAAAGTTGACTAATACTTAAGAGGTTATACTTGAGACCATCAACTAAAACAATATTTTCAATTAAAGAAAATGAGCTAATTTTAATATTATCTATACCGATAATCTTCCTTTTGGAATCATCTCCGAAGGTGATGGTGCTACCTTCATGGTACCTTGATAGGGTTACAAAATTATTGATATCCCAAGTCATATGCCTTGAGCAACCGCTATTAAGATACCACCCCTCCCTACGTCTTGGAACTTTGGTGTGTACCTACATCAAGTAACGAATTGGTTGATTTTGGTACCCAAATTTTCTTGGGTCCTATACTGTTAGCTTTTCGAATCTAAATGTGATCATTTGAAGTATTTATTCTATCAAAGCAAAATTTGGCTAAGTGTTACCTTTCGGACACAATCAGTGCATGAATAAACTCTACCATATATAAAAGTATGATGAGAGTGTGGGGTATGAGCATGCTTGGAGTGTGTAGTATGTCTAGCATGATGTGTATACATATGTTATGATTTAGGAGTGTAGATATGTGTAGTATAATGAGCATGTGTAGTATGAACATGTTTCTTTGGAGTATATTTCTTAGGAAACATTGTCTCTAACCTAACTTTATCAAACTCACATTTCTTTAACACATCTCCTAATCAGTTATTTTAACATTTAAAATAGAAATCTTTTTTTATCAATTAATAAAAATCTTGCTTTACATGAAATTTTATACGCATCAAAATCATTTTGTGTAGATAAGAGTGTGGAGGATAAATTATTTTTCTTTAGAAAGATAACAATTTTATTTAGAAGAGTTTCATTTTTCTTTTTCATTTTTAAATACTTCTTTTTAAGAAAATCATAGTTGTTTAGATAACTCTTCAAAAGCCTCACCCAATTCATCCATTGTTAATTCACAATTATCAAATAAGGGTTCAG
The DNA here is from genome assembly GCA_038442645.1 of Agave tequilana. NCBI lineage: Eukaryota > Viridiplantae > Streptophyta > Magnoliopsida > Asparagales > Asparagaceae > Agave > Agave tequilana. Next base: position 21,123 of record JAVJIF010027898.1, on the reverse strand, counting down.
ATGTTACCTGGTGTATTATCATTAGCCATGAAACACATGTATATCGTATCCACTTCTTCATCGGTTTCACTCTCCGAGTCCCACCTAGCTTTGAGAGCCTTCTTTTTGTAGAGCTGGAGGTTGAAAGTTTGTTTTTGGTCTCCGGACAATCCGCAGCCATGTGGCCCAGTTTCCGGCAATTAAAGTATATGACCTTCTTGTCTTCTTTCCCTTACCATCTTCTTCTATTGTTAAACTTTGCCTTATTGTACACCCTTCTTACATTTTTCACTAGAAGGGAGAATTCTTCATCATCCTCTTCTTCTTCATCATCGTCAGAGATGGTGGGAGTGGATTTGAAAGTGATCATCTTCTTCTTTTGTGGGTGTCATCTCTTCCCTTGCCTTCCTCTACATTTTATAGGTTTTAAGGTCTCCTATAAGACCGATGAGCTCCATCTCTTCTTTATCGTTTAGCTTCTTCAATGTAATAGCCTTGACATGTCATGAGGGTGAAAGTGCACAAATGACCTTAGTGGCAATGTCGGACCAAGTGTCCTCATTACCAATGGGTACGCTAAAGGGTTTAGTCACCATTTTCGCAACTCGCTTCCTAAGGATTGCAAAATACGGTCATCTTAACTTTCCATATAGGAAAGTTAAGGCCATCAAACTTGAGGGGGGTCTTAATACCTTTGGATTTTTTTACTGTAGTGGATGAAAATGGAATTATGAATGAAGTGATTAGCAAATAGGATCTCTATAAGGTGGTAAAACCAAAATCAAGAGACCAAGACTCTGATACAATTGAAATACACTTAGAGGGGGGTGAATAGGTATTTTGCTAATCAAATGCTATTTAAAACTACTTATGATGAATTATGCAAACGGTTACTCAAAATAAGAATTGAAGCCGAATTCCTCGTGAAGGGCTCTAGAACTTCTCCTCTTCGATTTCTCTAGACAATAAGTTGAGGTGCTCAATTGCATCCTTATTGAGATGCGTGTAGGATAAAATGCAAGCGATGATATTATGCAAGATGAACAACTATACAAGTATGAAAAGTAGAAAGCAATAAAGAGCAAGACACAAGCAAACGCAAACACAGAAAGATTTGTTCCGAGATTCGAGCCACCGCTCTACGTCCCCGCCTTCACCACTATGAAGGATTTCACTATCCTCTAAGGGATCTTCCACATACGGACCTTACACAAAGGAATTACAACTTGGTCTATACAAAATCGGAGTACACAATTCCACCACTCAACCCTCTACACAAGAGGTTGTTGGCCCAGAGGCCCATCACTCTAGTTTTGATGATGATTAACTCATATAGTTATAGTTTATTAATAATCTTGTGTTTAAATAGTTTTAGTGATTGACCAAGATATCAGTAGGTGTTTAGCTACAACAAAGGAGTTTTGAGGCTAACACATGGAGATTCAAGAGCTCGAGCGTCAAGATCGCATCTAGCACTCAGTTAGAGTCAAGCTCGTTGGATCTGTTTGGATCGAGTCGACTTCGAAAAGGAGTTCTACAAGAAGACTTCGGTTTGTGTTTAGTTTATATGTTTAGATCTTGTGTAAAGGTAGATAGTATTGATATGCTCAAGTTTACACACACACAAAAGTTTAAAGTTTATTGGTTTTGAGTTTTAGTTTAATCGATTTTGGATTTCATATCAAAAGCATAAATATATATATCTTACATGTATATTGAATTCTTTTCATATACAGTATGCTTCAAATTTGTTTCAATATCATGTTTTTGCATTTACATGAGTTTTGGAGAAAACGATTTTCCATTTCAAAAATTCAAGTTTTGAAAAATACTAATTTTGTGTTTAAACTAAATTTCAATGTCACAAAAATAATTCAAATAGTTTGCAATATGTGTTAATTTTTAGTCAAACATGTTTGGCATTCAAAGATCTTACAAGAATTTTTTTTTTGTGAAATTTATGTGATTTTATGGGATTTAAAAAGACAAGTTTTCAATGCCTTTAAATCCCAGTCAGAGTGCTCTGGCAGTCGACCGGACGGTCGACTGGGCTAGGAGTCGGTCAACCGTCACGGTCGATCGATGTGCACGGGACGTGCACAAAGGCCAGCCTATTCGGCCGGTCGACCGCGCGGTCGACTGACTGAAAGCACCCCACTCTCGGGTAGGGGCCGGTTGACCGGGCGGTCGACCGATGGCTTTGGCCCGTCGACCGGGCGGTCGACCGTAGGCTCAACGGTTAGAAAAGTTACCATAGGCCATTCGACCGGGCGGTCGACTAGAAGGACAGTTTTGCCTTTTTTTGGCTGCCAACGGGCAGATTTTTGAGAGGGTATAAACACTCATCTCTTGAGCTGGTTTCTTCATGATTTTTGAGAGCAAAATTTTTTCATCTTCTTAAGTGTTTTAGCAACAAGTTTAAAAGAGTTTTTGTGCCAAAAGATTCATTCTTTATTTGTTTTTAAACGGTTGGAAAAATCAAAGAAAAGAGAAGTTTTTGAGAATTGTTTTTGTTCTTCATTTCTATTTTATCTTTGAAAATTTTCCAAGTATTTTCTTTATGATTTTGATTTCCAAACTCTTTATTTTCTCACACTTGAGCTATCTATCTATCCTATCTATTAGGATCATTTTTTTGTGAGAAAATTAGTTTGTGGTCTTTGAGATCATCAAGAGTTGTAACCTTTCTTGTATTTGTTAGTATCCCTCTTGTATAGAGGTGATTATAGAGGTTGTGTTGGTATCCCTCTAAGCGTAGAGGTGATTATGGTTGGTTTGACTTAGTGCCTTATCCCTCTAGTGTGAGGTGATTGTTGTTTGGCTAAGTGTCCATCCCTTTACGTGTAGAGGTGATTGTTGCTGTGCCTTGCCTCTTGTGTAGAGGTTGTGTTTGTTGTAGAGAAGAGTTGTATACTCCAATGTTGAATTACCCTAATTCTCAGTGGAGGTTCCCTATATGGGAAGTCCTGTGTGTACGTTATAGTGAAAATCCTTCTGTGTGAAGGCGAGGACGTAGAGCAGTAGCTCGAACCTCGAAACATATCTCGGTATTTGCGATTGATCTACTATCTCTAACTCTCTCTCTTATACCTTGTATTATTTCATATTGTTCATATCATACATATACGCTTGGTATTGTTTATGTGTGCCCATACTTGTGTTGAACCAAGAAAGCTTTATATAGCACCTTAACTCTTATTTAGAGGAATTTAGATGAGATAGTCCAGAGCCCTTCACCGGGAATTCGACTACACACTATGATTACACTAAGTGTGTTGTAATTTGTTTTTAATTCTGCATCATTTGTTATTAGATTAGCCATATACCTATTCACCCCCCTCTAGGTGTACTTTCAATTGGTATCAGAGCCTACGCTCCTAATATTAGGTTTAACCACCTAGGAGTGAGATCTTGGTTAGCTAATCTAGTTTTGCATTTGCACACATATTTTTTAACACACGCTCATGGATTACCTTGCCCCTCCATGTTTGATGTTTCTAACATTGATATATGGAAGCTTAGAATAAGTGCTTACTTAAAAACCCTAGGTTTGCACGTTTACCTTGCCGCTACCAAGAAATCTTATCTTGCTAATAGCAAGCATATAGAGGTCAATGCACAAGCCCTAATGGCACTTAGAAACACACTTAGCAAATATTATCTTTCTATGGTTTCTCATTGTGATGCCTCTTTTGCAGTGTGGAACACTCTGACCTCTTCCGCGCTACAAACGACAAAATATGTGGAGGAGGAATCTAGTGAGGATGAATCCGAACAAGCTTGCTACATGGTCCAAGGAAATGACTCCCTTGAGGTAAACTCGACTACTCAACTAGATGATAGTGCTAGTTCTTCTTGTAATGATTATGTTGATGCTGATACATTAAATGAAGAACCATCTATTGTATGTGAAAAATTACTTGAATAATATAAAGTTTTGAAAAAGAAAAGCTTTGGATTAAAAGAAGAAAATAAAAATTTGTATTCTAAACTTGATATTATTTTGCAAGAGAGGAATGAGATTGTTGGCCCAGAGGCTTTCCACTCTAGTTTTGATGATGATTAACTCATGTAGTTATAGTTTACTAATAATCTTGTGATGTTTAGTTTCAGATATTTAACCAAGATATTAGTAGGTGATTAGCTTCAACAAAGGTGTTTTGGAGCTTTCACATGGTAATTCAAGAGCCCGAGCGTCCAAGTTCATATCTAGCACTCATTGGAGTCAAGCTCGATGGATCACGTTTGGATCGAGTCGACTTGGAGATGGCGCTCTACAAGAAGACTTCGGTACATTATTTAGTTCATTGTTTTAGATCCATTTGTTAAAGATTAGATAGTGTGATATGCTCAAGTTCACAACACACACACTTGTTTAAGTTTCATGTTTTGGTTTTTCGGTTTGTCGATTAACCGATCTTGGTTTTCATGAATAGATAGAATAAAAACAAGTTTATATGGTTTAATGTATATTAGATTTGTTCTATATACATGTATGCTTCAACTATTTAAACAAACTTAGTTTGTTAGTCTATTTCATGAGTTTGGAGTTTTGGTATTTTAAACAAAACTTATTTTCAGATTTAATGTCAAAAACATTGATATATATATATATATATATATATATATATATATATATATATATATATATATATATATATATTATGTATATTGGATTATATCCATATACAACATGCTTAAAAGTTGTTTCAATATCATGTTTTTATATTTGGATGAGTTTTGGACAAAACGATTTTCCATTTAAAAAATCCTAGTTTGGAAAATACGGTTTTTGGTTTTCGGCAAATTTCTAAGTTACAAAAATAGTTCAAAATGTTTGTAACATGTTTGATTTTATACAAACATGCTTATATATCAAAGTATTATACTGTAACTATTTTTGTGAATTTTTAGAAGATTTTATGAGATTATTTGATAATTAAAAACCCAGTTTTTAAGTTCTGAATTTAGCCCTGCCAGGCTCTGGCGGTCGAACGGGCCGGTCGACGGAGCCAGAGTCGGTTAACTGGACCAGTCGACCGATGTGCACAAGGATGTGCACGCAGGCCAGCCCCTTGGACCAATCGACCGAGCGGTCGACCGACTGAAGTCAGCCCACTCTCGGGTCGACCCGACCCGGTCGACCGGGCGGTCGACCTGGTCGACCGGCCAGAGAGCCGTTACTCTCTGGTTCTGGGCGCGGTCGACCGGCAGGCTCAATGGTGACTTTTTTGATCGTTAGCCGGTCGACCGGAAGGTCAAAACTGACCTTCTGCCAGCCAACGGGCAGATTTTGTAATGGGCTATTTATACCCCATTTGAGAGATGTTTCTCCACATGTTTTTGAGAGAAAAATTTCAGATCTTTTCAAGTGTTTCAATAGCAAGTTTTTCAAAAGAGTTTTGGGTTTAAAAGATCAATCTTCATTTGTTTTTAAAGTGTTTTTAATTCAAAGAAATAGTCTTTTGGGAATTTGTTTTTGGTCTAAAAATTCTATATCTATTTGGAGATTTTTCCAAGTGATTTTCTTTGTTCAAAACACTTGTTTTCTCACACTTAATCTTATCATTCTATCCTCTCTATAAGATCTTTGTTTTGTGAGAAAAGAATTGGTTTGTGGTCTTTTGATCACCAAGTTGTAAACCCTCCTACTTTGTGTTATCCCTCTCGTGTAGAGGTTGATTATTGGAGTGGTCGCTTTGTGCCCTATCCCTCTAGTGAGAGGCTGATTGGTTGTTTGCTTTATGCCTTTCCCTCATTTGTGAGGTTGATTTGTGTGGCTTTGTGCCTAGCCTCTAAGTGTAGAGGTTGTGTTTGTAATTGAGAGAGGAGTTGTGTACTCCCGGTTGTATTGCCCCAAATCCTTAGTGGAGGTTCCCTGTATGGGAGTCCTATGTGGACAAATTAGTGAAAATCCTTCTGTGTGAAAGCGGAGACGTAGAGCTGTGTGCTCGAACCTCGAAACATATCCTGTGTTAGCGATTGATCCACTTTCTCTAACTCTCTTTAACTATTGTGCCTTGCATCATTTCATATTGCTCATTCATAAATTATATACTTCGCTTGTTTGTGTGTGCCTCACATGTGTTTAACCACGAGAGCTTCATATAGCACCTCAACTCTTATTCAGAGGAATCAAGAGGAGTTAGTCCAGAGCCCTTCACCGGGAATTCAGCTACACTTGTTAGTTACACTAAGTGTGTTGCAATTTAGTTTTAATTTCCGCATTTTATTTATTAGATTAGCCGTACACCTATTCACTCCCCTCTAGGTATACTTACAATTGGTATCAGAGCCTACGCTCCTGATATTAGGTTTAACCACCTAAGAGTGTGAGCTTAGTTTTGCTAATCTAGATTTGCTTTTGCACATATATTGTTTGCACACACTCATGGGCTTCATGACCCCACCTATGTTTGATACTTCCAACATTGTTGTTTGGAAGGCTAGGATGTCCATGTACTTGAAAACCCTAGGCTTGCATGTTTTCCTTACTGCTACCAAGAAATCCTATCCTGGTAATAGCAAGCGTATAGAGGCCAATGCACAAGCCCTTGAGGCACTTAGAAGCACGCTAAACAAAGAATATCTTATGTTGGTTTCTAACTGTGATTTCGCCTTTGCAGTGTGGAACACATTGACCTCCTCCGAGCTTCAATTGCCAATCCAAATAGAGAAGGAATCTAGTGAGGATGAATCCGAACAACGATTCTACATGGTCCAAGGGAATGACTCCCTTGAGGTATTTTCGGACACTCAACTAGATAGTGCTAGCTCTTCATTTGATGATCTTGATAGTATGGATGCCGATGAATTAAATGAAGAGTTATCTATTATTTGTGAGAACCTCCTTGAAAAATATAAAGTTTTGAAAAAGAAAACTTATAAGTTAACAAAAGAAAATAAGGATTTGTTTTCAAAACTTGAATTGGCTTTACAAGAGAAGGTAGAGATTTCAAATGAGTGTGACTTTTTGAAAACCCAACTTGAACTTGTTTTAAATGAAAACAAGATTTTGAAAAATAAAAATAATTGCAATGAGGTTTTGAAGAAAAATGAAGCTATGTCTTTAAAACTTGACTTTGTTGTAAAAGAAAATGTGTCTTTGAAAAACAAGATTGATTTGATTTTAAAAGATTTAGAAGTTTGCTTAAATGAAAATAAATCTTTAAAAAATGATATAGATTCTCATTTTTGCCATGCTAGTGTAGCTTCACCTAACTTATCTATTGCATGCTCCACTTTATTCTCAAGTATTAAAAATGATATAAAATTTTGAAGAAAAGTGTTGATTGTTTGGGCTCCACTTTGAGCCATTGTGCTTTGAACCACACACATTTGGAATCTATGTTTCAAAAGAAACATGTTCCTCTTATGCATGCACACAAACCACGGCATACAAATGCTCCTCACGTTCACACTCATCACACTATGTATGCTCATGTATACACATGTACACATTGTAGACGTAAGGGCCACCTTGCTAAATTTTGTTATGATAAGTTACATGATTCAAATTTAGCAACTAAATTTATTTGGGTTAGGAAAAGAGCTAACCCCCATGGACCCAAAAGAGTGTGGGTACCAAAGACTACCCCTATGCTATTTGATGTAGGTGTGGGCTCTCACATGACGTGAGAGCGATGGTGCCTTGAGGTGGATGCGTTCCGAGCTCAAAAAGGACAATTTGGATGCATCACTTTTAAGGAGAGTTTGGTGGGAGACCACCTTGGTTTGGAGATATGGAGATGTGCCTTTTCGATTTTGGTAACAATCTCTAACTCCCATTATGTTTACATGCTTTTAGATCATTCATTTATAGCATGTCTTTTTTTAATGTTCATTATGCCATATGTCATGTTTATTAGTCCTATGACATGCACGATTAGTATTTGAGACATCCATGTTTATATGGACCTATATTTAGTGTTCTCACTTTAGTTTAACTAATGTGTATGTCCTAGATCTAATGCATGTGCATTTGCTATAATGATCATATAAGTTTTTTTTGTTTTGATTTCTATGCTTCTAGTTTTGATTACATGTTTAGATGTTAGTTTTCATTAAAACTTGGATATATACTTGTACAACTAGTAAGCCACAAATAGATTACTATGTGTTTGTGCTTGAATGCTCATTTGTACCCATTAAATGTACTAGTATAGCCTAGTTTTGATGATTCATGCATTTGACTTGTATTCTCAATTTTGGCACATGTTTTCATGTTTATGTTTAACTTCATGTATATGTCTATTTTGTCTAAACTAATAGTTATACGTATACATCCTTGAGCCACTTGCCTTCATGCATATACTTTTGTGGACTCGTTATGATTGGATATGTATGTACATGACATACATATACCTTGAAGGATTCTAATTTTGATGATTTTCATTTTTTTAAGGAATTTCATATTGAGCTTAATTGCCTATTTCCGTGACTTTGTATTTCACGTTATACTTGTACACTCACTTCATTTTTGTTTACTCATGATTTATTTTCATGAGACTATATATGCTTTATAGACCCTTGAGTGTTTAATGATCATGTGATTTTCATATTTTCATGGAAAATAATTTTTTTTTATTCCTTACTTGAAGGATTTCATACTAGTTTACAAAATTTTCAATAAACTAGTTCGTATTCTTCATTTTGTAGAGTTTTCAAACATACTATATCTTCAAACTTATTTTGAAAACCCTACCCCTCTAAGGGCGGTTGGTTAGGCGACCATGCCTTGTATGCTTATTATTAAAAATCCATTTAAAACATGTGCATGAAATGGGTGGTAAGAAATATGAGTTATACACTTGATCTTATTATGTTTTCATTGGTATCATTGGATCTTTTCAATTGGTTGACATTCTTTTATATACTCATATATGTTTCTATATATGTATGCTTACACTTCAAATAGTATCAATTTCGATTGGTATTCAATTTTCATACATATATATGTTTTATTTGTGCTTACTATATCTCTATATCTTTAAGCACAAATTTTAGTTATGCTAAGCTTAATTTCTTAAATGACTATTATATTTCAATTGATTATGTTTCAATTGGTATCTTATACAAGCTTATGCATCATTTTGTTTGGTATTTCATAAAGGGAGAGAAAATTCATATTTCACCTTTTAATTAGTTTTGTTTACCTTTCATATTTCACTCCCACATTTTATGTTGAAAAAGGATTGAAAAATGATATTGATTATTTTTGGTATCATATGCTCCTAATGAAAAATTACTTTCAATTGGTACTAATCTTTACAATTGGTATCAAGAATTGTTTACATCTTTCAATTAATATCAAAATTTTGGTTGAATTCTTCAACATGTTTTATTTACTTTCAATTGGTATAATATAGACATGTTTATTTAAATTAAAAATATTTGTTTTATGTACTTTCAATTGGTATGCTTTATTTATTTGATATGATGATGCACTAAATTGATATATTTTTTTCAATTGGTATCATAATGTTTTGATTTGATTTCACCCCTTATTGATATTTTTTTTGCATAAGACAAAAAGGGAAAGAACATTATTTTATTGTTTTCTTTGACCGCTTTAGTTGATGATTGACAAAAAGGGGGAGAAGTATTTGAGTTTATATGCATATTTATTGTTTATTTGTAAGTTTATATCAAAGTTTGTTTCATATTAGTATCAAGAGAGTTTGTTTGATGTTTTGATGTTTTGTTGATATTGGTATCAAGAGAACATATTTTGTTGTTTTGTTTTATTGGTATCAAGTACTTTTGTTAAAATTTTTATTGTTGGTATCAAGAGCTTTTATTGATTATCTTTCAATTGATATCAAGCATTTTATTGATTGGTATCAAAAGCTTTTATTGTTTTTATTGATAAAATTTTTCAAATTAAAATTTTTATTGGTATCAAGAGTAATTATCTAAGAACATGTTTATTTCAAAAAGAAAAAGGAATTTATTTTAAAAGTTTAGTATCAAGAGCATGTTCATTTCATTGTTTTATGCATGTTGATGCATATTCATGTTTAGTATTCATTGCATATATTTATTGTTTATTATTATGCATGAGTTTAGGTGGAGCTTCTTTGAAGCTTAACTTTAATCCATGCATATATAACTCCATGAGTTTTGTCATCATCAAAAAGGGGGAGATTGTTGGCCCAGAGGCTTTCCACTCTAGTTTGATGATGATTAACTCATGTAGTTATAGTTTACTAATAATCTTGTGATGTTTAGTTTCAGATATTTAACCAAGATATTAGGAGGTGATTAGCTTCAACAAAGGTGTTTTGGAGCTTTCACATGGTGATTCAAGAGCCCGAGCGTCAAAGTTCATATCTAACACTCATTGGAGTCAAGCTCGATGGATCACGTTTAGATCGAGTCGCTTGGAGACGGTTCTCTACAAGAAGATTTCGGTATATTATTTAGTTCATTGTTTTAGATCCATTTGTTAAAGATAGATAGTGTGATATGCTCAAGTTCACAACACACACTTATTTAAGTTTCATGTTTTGGTTTTTCGGTTTGTTGGTTTAACCGACTTGGTTTTCATGAATAGATAGAATAAAAACAAGTTTACATGGTTTAATGTATATTAGATTTGTTCTATATACATGTATGCTTCAACTATTTAAACAAACTTAGTTTGTTAGTCTATTTCATGAGTTTGGAGTTTTGGTATTTTAAACAAAACTTATTTTCAGATTTAATGTCAAAAATATTGATATATATATATATATATCTTTTATGTATATTGGATTATATCTATATACAACATGCTTAAAAGTTGTTTCAATATCATGTTTTTGTATTTGGATGAGTTTTAGACAAAACGATTTTCCATTTCAAAAATCCTAGTTTTGGAAAATACGATTTTTGGTTTTCGACAAATTTCTAAGTTACAAAAATGGTTCAAAATGTTTGTAATATGGTTTGATTTTACACAAACATGTTTGTATATCAAAAATTATACTGTAACTATTTTTGTGGATTTTTAGAAGATTTTATGAGATTTATTTGATAATTAAAAATCCAGTTTTCAAGTTCTGAATTTAGCCCTGCCAGGCTCTGACGGTCGACCGGGCCAGTCGACCGGAGCCGGACCAGTCGACCGACGTGCACGCAGGCCAGTCCCTTGGGCTGGTCGACTGAGCGGTCGACCGACTGAAGTCAGCCCACTCTCGGGTTGACCCGGTCGACCGGGCGGTCAACTGGCCAGAGAGCCGTTGCTCTCTGGTTCTGGGCACGGTCGACCGGGCAGTCGACCGGCAGGCTCAACGGTCACTTTTTTAACCGTTGACCGGTCGACCGGTCGGTCGACCGGAAGGTCAAAAAAGACCTTTCTGCCAGCCAACGGGCAGATTTTGTAATGGGCTATTTATACCCCATTTGAGAGATGTTTCTCCACAAGTTTTTTGAGAGAAAAATTTCAGATCTTTTCAAGTGTTTCAAGAGCAAGTTTTTCAAAAGTGTTTTGGGTTTAAAAGATCAATTTTCATTTGTTTTAAAGTGTTTTTAATTCAAAGAAAATAGTCTTTTGGTAATTTGTTTTTGGTTTAAAATTCTATATCTATTTGGAGATTTTTCCAAGTGATTTTCTTTGTTCAAAACACTTTGTTTTCTCACACTTGAGCTTATCATTCTATCCTCTCTATAGGATCTTTGTTTGTGAGAAAAGAATTGGTTTGTGGTCTTTGATCACCAAGTTGTAAACCCTCCTACTTTGTGTTATCCCTCTCGTGTAGAGGTTGATTATTGGAGTGGTCGCTTTGTGCCCTATCCCTCTAGTGAGAGGCTGATTGGTTGTTTGGCTTTGTGCCTTTCCCTCATTTGTGAGGTTGATTTGTGTGGCTTTGTGCCTAGCCTCTAAGTGTAGAGGTTGTGTTTGTAATTGAGAGAGGAGTTGTGTACTCCCGTTGTATTGCCCCAAATCCTTAGTGGAGGTTCCCTGTGTGGGAGTCCTGTGTGGATAAGTTAGTGAAAATCCTTCTGTGTGAAGGCGGGGACGTAGAGCTGTGTGCTCGAACCTCAAAACATATCCGTATGTTAGCGATTGATCTACTTTCTCTAACTCTCTCTTGTAAAACACCTAGAGGGGGGTGAATAGGTGTAAGTGCTAATCTAATAAACTAAATGCAAACTAAGTGCGCTAAATGCGGAAGCTAATGCAAATCTTGCAACACACTTAATACAATCCAACAAGTGTAGCCGAATTCCCCTTGCGAGGCTCTGGACTAACTCCTCTTGATTCCCCTAGATATGGGTTGAGGCGCTATGTGAAGCTCTTGTTAGATGAGTATAGGTGATGCACAAACACACAAGCAATTCAAGCAATGTGCACACACAATCAAGCCAAGCAATCAAGGATATAGCAATATGAATTAATGCAAGGCAATAAGAAATATGCTTAACACAAGCAAGTATGATATGAGATGAAGTATGATGCTTTGCACAAAGTAAATGAGAGAGAGTTAGAGAGACAATGGGAGCAATCGCAAACACCAAGATTTGTTTCGAGGTTCGAGCACCTTGCTCTACATCCCCGCCTACACCGCCTATACAAAACTAGCCGTTAGGCTGAGCTGGCAGTCTGACAGACTGCCGGTCGACCGGTCCGGTCGACCGCCAACGGTCAAAAATGTGACCGTTGGGCAATAGCGGTCGACGGCCCGGTCGACCGAAACATCCTGAGAGCAGAACTCTCATCTCGGTCGACCGGCCCGGTCGACCGTCCCAGAGACTCCAAAACGTGCACAGACTTGTGCACGTCGGTCGACCGTCCCGGTCGACCGGCCTATGGTGCGGTCGATCGGTCGGTCGACCGACTTGGCCTGTCAGCCAGTCCACAATTCTGCACAGATACGGGATTTGAAAATAGGTCTTTTCACTCAATAAAAATCCCATAAATTCACAGTAAATCTAAAAAATAGTTTTAATCACAATAAAACTGTTTTTCTAAAATATGTTTTTCTAAAACTTGTTTTATCATTTTACTTTGATAACCAAACTTGTGATAAAAATTTCAAGACATATATCAATCATATCAATTCATTTTTGTGTCTTGCCAATTTTATCAAAAACAAAACTAGTATTTTATCAAACTAGATTTTCCAAAACATGAATAGGATAGTCAAAATAAGTGTCTAGCAAGTTTAAAGCATGTATGTATATCTAGAACATATCTAATATACATAGGTATAAGGTAAACTTGTTTTGATCTATTTTCATGAAAACAAAAACCAAATCATGAAACGTGTGTGTTTTGTGCACTTGAGATATCAACTAAACTAAGCTTTACAAATATAGATCTAAAACACAAACTCTAAACTAGATACCTAAGTCTTCTTGACGATCTTCATCTTCAAGTAGACTCGGTCCAAACTCCGTGATTCTCCAAGTGCAAAGGTATGAGCTTTAAGCTTGGCACCGGAATCATCATGAATAGCTTCTAATCATTTTGTTGAAGCTAATCACCAACCTAATATCCTGTTAATGATCTGAAACTTAGAAACACAAGAATATTAGTAAACATAACTACATGAGTGTTGATCATCATCAAAACTAGAGTGGAAGGCCATTGGGCCAACATCTCTTTTACTATTGTGCCTTGCATCATTTCATATTGCTCATTCATAAATTATATGCTTGGCTTGTTTGTGTGTGCCTCACATGTGTTTAACCACGAGAGCTTCATATAGCACCTCAACTCTTATTCAGAGGAATCAAGAGGAGTTAGTCTAGAGCCCTTCACTGGAATTCGGCCTCACTCGTTGGTTATACTAAGTGTGTTGCAATTTAGTTTTAATTTTCGCATTTTGTTCATTAGATTAGCCGTACATCTATTAACCCCCTCTAGGTGTACTTACAGAGATTTCAAATGAGAGGGACTCATTGAAATCCCATTTCGATCTTGTTTTATATGAAAAATAAAAGTTTAAAAAACAAAATGATTGTAATGATGTTTTGGAGAATAATGAGATTTTTTCTTAAAAACTTGATATTGCTTTAAAAGAGAATGAATCTTTGAAAAACAAATTGCTTCTATTTCAAAAGAATTGGATTTGATTTCTAATGAAAATAAACTTTGAAAAATGATTTAAACTCACATGTTTGCCATACTTCACCATCTAGTGTACCTATTGTATGCTCTACCTCTTCTTCTATGATTGAAATGAGATATGTACTTTAAAAAAGAGTGTTAATTGTTTGGGTTCTACTTTGAGCCAATGTGCCATAAACCACACCCGGTTGGAATTCATGTTTCACAAGAGACATGTTCCTCCTTTACATGCACACAAACCACGGCATACACATGCTTCTTATGTTCATATACATAACACTATGTATGCTTATGTGTACACTTGTACACATTGTGGATGTAAGGGCCACCTTACAAAATTTTGTTATGATAGAATAAATTATTCAAATTTTGCAAATAAATTGTTTGGGTTAGGAAGGTGCTAACTCCCATAGACCCAATAAAGTATGGGTACCAAAATCCACTCCTATGATATTTGATGTAAGTGTGGGCTCTCACTTGACGTGAGGGTGTTGGTGCCTTGATGGTGGATGCGTTTTGAGTTAAATAGTGACAAATTTAGGATGCATCACTTTCAAGGGAAGTTTGGTGGGAGGACCACCATGGTTTAAAGACCTAGAGATAAACCCTATTAGTTTTGATAATTATCTCTAACTCCTTATTTATGTTTACATGCTTTTAGACTATTGATTTTTAGCATGTTTTAGTTTTTCATGATTATTATGTTAAATGCCATGAAAATTAGACTTATGACATACATGTATAGTAATTGAGATACAACCATATTCATATAGATCCATATTTCGTGTTCTCACTTTAATTTAGCTATTGTGTATATCATACCTCCAAGACATGTGCATTTACTTAATGATCATATTGGTTTATGCTTATGATTCTTTTGCACTTCATATTTTGATTACTTATTTAGATGTAGATTTTCATTAAAACTTGTATATATATTTGTACAACTAATGAGCCACATTTAATTTTGTATGTTTGTGCTTAATTACTCATTTGTACCCATTAGATGTACTAGTATAACCTAATTTGATGATTCTTACTTTTTGACTTGTATTCCCTATTTTTTGTACATGTTTTTCATAATAATGTGTTTAGCTTCATGTATATGTTAATTTTGTTTAAAACTTTAGATATACATATATGCCCTTGAGTCACTTACTTTTTATGCAAATTCTATTATGGACTCATTTATGTTTGAGATGTGTATGTATACTTATAGTTTAGACAAAACATACATATGCCTTGAAGTTAGTATTATTTTGATGAAAATTAAATTTTTCATATTTTTTATATGGAATTTCATATTGAGTTTCATTGCCTATTTTTATGAGTGAGTTAATTATATATCTTTTACACTCAATGTTTGATGTTTACTCATGATTTTTATTTCATAAGGTTATATGAGCTTTATTGATATGTTAGTGCTAATGATAGTGTGATTTTCATATTTTCATCGACTCATTCATGTTTTATTTCTTGCTTGAAAGACTTCGTACTAGTTTTCAAGATTATTATAAAACTAGTTGCGTATTTTCATTTTAGAAGAGTTTTCAATCATGTTAAAATATTTTCAAATTCTGTTTTTGAAAACCCCTTCTTCCAAGGGCGGTTGGATGGGCGACCATGCCTTGTAGGCTCAAATTGAAAATCCATTTAAATATGTGCATGAAAGGGAGATAGTATGAGTTATACATTCGATTCTCATATATTTTCAATTGGTATCACAATTGATTTTTTTTTGTACTCATATTTGGGTTTTCTATATATGCATGCTTCAAACTTCAAAATAGTATCAATTTCGATTGGTATTTATATTTTCATACATATATATGTGATTTGATTGTTCTTACAATATCTTTACATCTTAAAGCATAAAATATGTTTATGCTAAGCTTGATTTACTCCTTAATGTTAATTATTTTTCAATTGATATCTTATACATGCTTATGCATCGTTTTTATTAGTATTTCATAAAGGGGAGAAAATCATGTTTTGCCTTTAAATCAGTTTTAATTTCAATTGGTATCTTACTACTATTTTTTATGACAAAAAATACTTTGTTATGGTTTATACTAACATTTTCAGTATTGGTATCAATAATCTTAAATTGGTATTATCCTCAATTTGATATCTTTATTGCAAAATGATTTGTTTAACTAAAAATTGGTTTGTATTTTCAATGGTTTTACTTTCAATTGATATCAAAATTTACAATATATATATATATATTTTTTAATTGGTATCAAAAATGTACAATATTTCATTTCTATTGATATTAAAATTTACAAGACATTTTAAATTGGTATCAAGATATTTTCAATTGGTATCTTTTAGTATCTTAAAAATTTTGTTTACTATCAATTGGTATCTTAAAAATGTTTTGTTTATTTTCAATTGGTATCATAAATTGGTATCATAATGTTTCGATGTATACCTTTATCATAAATTGATATATTTTTCAATTGGTATCATAGTGTTTTGATATGTATTGCTTATATGCAAGGGAAGCTTAACATCTTCTCTATATATAGATTCATGTTGAGTATATCTCATATTGAGGAGCTTGACTTCTCTTCTCTATGTCTTACACGTGTGTAGAGGGAGCTTCACATCTCCTTTTATATATTATATATTATGAGTTATGTGATTAGGGTTAGTCATCTCTTTTTCATTTAATGCATGTATGCAGGGAGAGTTAACTTTACGTCTCTCCTCTTCATGAATGTATATCGCATATACATCCTTCTTGTTTGATTTGACAAAAAAGGGAGAAATTTTTTTTGAGAGTTTATTTATGCCCCTTTGTTGATGATTTGATAAAAAGGGAGAGAGAAATTTTGGAGTTTTATATATGCATGTTTATGCATGATTATTTCATTCTTTGTTTATACAAAAAGGGATAAAAGAATTTTTGAGAGATTTATATATGCATATTTATTTTCTTATTTAATGCATATATGTTTTATTTATGCAAAGGGAAGAAGTATCTGGAGAGTTTATTTATGTTTATTTCCTCATTTATGCATATTATGTTATTTGTTTATGAACATTCATTGAATATCTTTATGTTTATTACTATGCATGAGTTAAGGGGGAGTTTCTATGAAGCTTAATTTTAATCCATGCATATATAACTCCATGAGTTTTGTCATCATCAAAAAAGGGGAGATTGTTGGCCCAGAGGCCCATCACTCTAGTTTTGATGATGATTAAATCATGTAGTTATAGTTTACTAATAATCTAGTATTTAAATAGTTTCAGTGATTGACCAAGATATCAGTGGATGTTTAGCTTCAACAAAGGAGTTTTGAGACTAACATATGGGATTCAAGAACTCGAGCGTCAAGATCGCATCTAGCACTCGGTGGAGTCAAGCTCGTTGGATCGTGTTTGGATCGAGTTGACTTGGAGAAGGAGTTCTACAAGAAGACTTCGGTTTGTATTTAGTTTAGATTATTTATATCTTGTGTAAAGGTAGATAGTATTGATATGCTCAAGTTCACACACACACAAGTTTAAAGTTTATTGGTTTTGGTTTCGGTTTAACCGATTTTAGATTCATGTCAAAAACATATATATATATCTTAAATGTATATTGGATTCTTTCATACACAATATGCTTCAAATTTGTTTCAATATCATGTTTTTGTATTTATATGAGTTTTGGAGAAAACAATTTTCTATTTCAAAAATTCAAGTTTGGAAAATACCGATTTTGCGTTTAACTAAATTTCAATATCACAAAAATGGTTCAAATAATTTGCAATATGTGTTGATTTTTAGTCACACATGTTGGTATTCAAAGATCTTATAAAAACTTATTTTTGTGAAATTTATGTGATTTATGGAATTTAATTGAAATTAAAATGACAAGTTTTCAATACCTTTAAATCCCAGTCAGACTGCTCTGGCGGTCGACCGGACGGTCGATCGGAACAGGAGTCGGTCGACCGTCACGGTCAACCGATGTGCACGGAATATGCACAAAGGCCAGCCTATTCGGCCTGTCGACCGTGTGATCGACGGCTGAAAGCACCTCACTCTCGGGCGGGGGCCTGCGACCGGGCGGTCGACCGTAGGCTCAACGGTCAGAAAAGTGACCGTTGACCAGTCAACCGGGCAGTTGACCGAAAGGGCAATTTTGCCGTTTCCTGGCTAGCAATGGGCAGATTTTGAAGAGGGTATAAATACCCATCTCTTGAGCTGGTTTCTTCACGATTTTTTTAAAGCAAATTTTTTCATCTTCTTAAGTGTTTTAGCAACAAGTTAAAAGAGTTTTTGGTATCAAAAGATTAATCTTTATTTGTTTTTAAAGGGTTGGAAAAATCAAAGAAAAAAGAAGTCTTCGGAATTATTTTTGTTCTTCATTTCTATTTTTTCCTAGAAGTTTTCTCAAGTATTTTCATTGTGATTTTGATTTCTAAACTCTTTATTTCTCACACTTGAGCTATCTATCTATCCTATCTATTAGGATCACTGTTTTATGGGAAAGTTGGTTTGTGGTCTTTGAGATTACCAAGAGTTGTAACCTTTCTTGTATTTGTTGGTATCCCTCTTGTATAGAGGGATTGTGAAAGTTGTGCTGGTATCTCTCTAAATGTAGAGGTGATTGTGGTTGGTTTGGCTTAGTGCCTTATCCCTCTAGTGTGAGGTGACTGTTGTTTGGCTAAGTGCCATCCCTCTAAGTGTAGAGGTGATTGTTGTTGTGCTTTGCCTCTTGTGTAGAGGTTATGTTGTTGGAGAGAGGAGTTGTGTTCTCCAAGGTTGTATTACCCAAATCCTCAGTGGAGGTCCCTGTGTGGGAAGTCCTGTGTGGACATTATAGTGAAAATCCTTCTATATGAAGGCGGGGACTATAGCAGTGGCTCGAACCTCAAAACATATCTCGGTGTTTGCGATTGATCCACTATCTCTATCTCTCTCTTTTATACCTTGCATATTTTATATTGTTCATATCATGCATATATGCTTGGTATTGTTTGTGTGTGTGCCCATACTTGTGTTGAACTAAGAGGGCTTCATACAACACCTCAACTCTTATTTAGAGGAATTTAGAGGAGATAGTCCAGAGCCTTAACCCGGAATTCGGCTATAGTTTTGGTAACACTAAGTGTGTTGTAATTTATTTTTAATTCCACATCATTTGTCATTAGATTAGCTATACACCTATTCACCCACTCTAGGTGTACTTTCAGAGGTAGCACAATGCCAATTGAGATTACAAAGCTCTTGGAGGATCACAAACACTCTCTCTTACAACTTCCTATAGAGTAGAATATGAAGTGAAGCTCAAGAAGTTAAGTGAGATAAGAAATTCAGTTAGAAAGAAGTGAAGAGCTTTAAAACCAACTGAAAATAGCTTTGAAAGAAAGAACTTGAAAATTGGAAGCTAGAAAAACTTTTCTCCTTTGAAAAAAAACTTAAAAACTGTAAACTTGTGTTCTTGTTATATTAAAACCAAAACCAATGACCCATATATATAGGCAAAGAATAAATATCATTTGTTAATCAAACCAGGTCATTTGGGGTGTGTTTAGACACTTGAAAACCAAAAATGCCCGTTGGAATCAACTAAAAACAAAACAGATAAAAAACTAGCTGTTATAGACAAAGAGTCGTTGGCTCTGGTCGACCGGTCGGTCGACCGCCTTTAGATCAAAAGAGAAAAAACAAGTAGTCGGTCGATTGACCTTAACTGAGAGTTAGGGTCTCTCAGTCGGTTGACCATAAGGGTTAGCGTTCGACTGACAATGTGCACGCTCCTTGGCCAAAGGCCCGGGGACCGGGCGGTTGACTGTTTTGGCCTGAAATGTGCACCGGTCGACTGACTTGGCCTGAAACAGTTTTTGGATAGTTTTTGAGTTTTAAACATTTTTTAAAGTATTTTGTATTGGTTTATAGGTAATGTAGTAATGTATAGGTGATGAAATACATGTTCTAAACTTGTTATAAAATTTTGAAAAAATTATGAGACATGAAAAATACCTATACTATCAAAATGTATTTTTGAAATCATGTATTTTATATGTGTAACTTCTTGAGCATCACAACTATATTCTACACTTTAACAATCTAATATCTTACAAGGCTCTCGGTGACTACAAGATCTTCAACGCGCTTCTCCTTAGCGAAGTCGAGTGCTTGAGCTTTAGTCCCGTGTTAGAATCTTCTGAGTCTTCAACATTTTCTTTAGAGGAAGAAAATTCCTTGAATCCTTAGAACCTTGAAGTATACTTAAACACTTGAATTTGATTAGTACCAAATGTCCATATTTGTTGCTATTTTCTAAAAAATCATAAACGGGTGATTTAACCTTGGGCCAACAACCTTTTGTTCGATGGCTTCACGGAAGCAGAGGGACCTTAGGGCCTTCCTCCCTTCAGAGTTTACATGAACAAGCTCAGGGTTTATGTGAAAGTACACCAAGAGGGAGAGTGAATAGGTGTATGGCTAATCTAATGACAAATAATGTGAAATTAAAATAAATTGCAATACACTTAGTGTAACCAAATAGTATAGCCGAATTTCCGGTGAAAGGCTCTGGACTATCTCCTCTAAATTCCTCTAAATAAGAGTTGAGGTGCATAAAGCTCTCTTGGTTGAACATAAGTATGGCATGCAATCAAACCCAAGCATATATATATGTGATATGAACAATATGATGCAATGCACAATGAGAGAGAGAGAGAGAGTTAAGAGATAGTGGATCAAACGCAAACACAAGATATGTTTCGAGGTTCGAGCACCCAGCTCTACGTCCCCGCCTTCACAGGAAGGATTTCCACTATATCATCCATACAGGACTTTTCACAATAGGGAACCTCCACTGAGGATTTGGGCAAATACACTTGAGAGTACACAACTCCTCTCTCAACAAATACAACCTCTCACTAGGGGCAAGGCACAACACAAATCACCTCTACACTTAAAGAGATAGACACTTAGCCAAACAACTATCAATCTCACACTTAAGGGATAAGGCAAAAAGCCATAACATCACAATCACCTCTTCACTAAGAGGGATACCAACACAACTTACTATCATCTCTTAATACGGGGATATCAACACAATCACCTTTCACTAGAGG
>JAVJIF010027897.1:0-57199 GCA_038442645.1 Agave tequilana | reverse complement strand
GAAAAGATATCAACTCTCTGTTTCGGTTCTGCATACAATGTGTAGTCGACTTACACTTTCCCTAGTCGACCAATATTAGTTGTAGTCGACTAATATATTCTGCAGGTCGACTAAAATTCAGTTTTCAGAAACATGTCTTTTGTATCAAACCTTCCCTTGTCGACTTGCCCCCTTTATAAGTCGACTACTATAGGCAAAAATCAATACCCTAGTCGACTAACCCTAAACCTCAAGTCGTCTAATAGCAGTTTCTGACTGTTAGTAAGTTTCTGATTTTTGGTGTTTTATCTAACGTT
Source organism: Agave tequilana (assembly GCA_038442645.1). Classification (NCBI taxonomy): domain Eukaryota; kingdom Viridiplantae; phylum Streptophyta; class Magnoliopsida; order Asparagales; family Asparagaceae; genus Agave; species Agave tequilana. The sequence goes on along the minus strand of JAVJIF010027897.1, from coordinate 56,903 downwards.
TCATAATTCAAATTTGTCCTGATAACTACCCTAACTGACTATAAATTTCACCTATAAATAAGGATGTTATCCTAGGCTAAAAAGCACCAAACTCATATCAATATTTTCTACCGAAAATCTCCGTTCAAAAATCTATTTTTCAGAAAACTGTTTCTACTTCTATTCTTCACTCAAAATTCCAATCCTTTAGTGAAGATACTGAGAGTCCACCTATAATAGTCCTTATTCACGATCACATACAGATTCAAGGCTTATAGGATTGATTATAATCACTCAAAGAGAAAGATTGTACAAGAGCGTCTTCGGGTTGAAGAGAGGTTGTACAAGGTGTTGTTGTCTTCTTAGTTTGTAAGAAGAGTTGTATACATTTGGCAAAGGGATTTGTCAAGTGGTATACAAGGTGTTGATTTTGGGTGTACAAAATCAAAGGATAAGAAAAATCTCAAGCGAGTGGTTTGAGGATTGGATGTAGGTCAAGAGGACCGAACCGGGATAAATCGCTTGTGTTTGCGTTTAAATTACTTTCTGTGATTAAATTTTCTTTTGTGCAAGTTATATTTAACGCTAATCATCCTTTGTTCTAGTGTTATGCTGACGTATATTTTAGATCCAACAATTGATATCAGAGCGGCACCTACAATTGGTATCAGAGCCCGGCCCGGTATACTCTATCAAAGCCCTGCAGACCCAGTCAACAACTTACAAGGATGGCAACAGAGTTTCCTTCATCACAATTCAAAAGAAGGACATTCTACACAACGTCCACCGCTATTCGATGGATCGAATTACAACTACTGAAAGTGTAGAATGAAGATTTACTTGCAATCACTCAACTACGAATTTTAGAATATAGTAGAAGCATCGCACACCAAGCCGACAACCAACTACACTGCTTGGAGTGATGATCAAAAGAAGAATTCGAACCTTGATACCAAAGCGATGAATGCATTATTCTGTGCCTTAACCAAAGAAGAATTCAATCGTGTGCCAACAACCACATCTGCAAATCAAATATGGCACATATTACAGGTAACACATGAAGATACAAATAAGGTTAAGAATCTAAAAATTTATATTCTTGTTCACAGGTTCGAACTCTTCAAATGATGGAGAACAAAATAATTATAGAAATGATAACAAGGTTCACCAACGTAACAAATTCCTTAGCACCCTTAAAAAGGAATACACCCAAGTTGAAAAAGTTTGTAAGATCCTTCGTGCACTCACATCAGATTGGAGAAGAAGACAACAACAATCAAAGAAGCAGATGATCTCTCCACTATGTCATTAGAAAAACTCATTGGTAATTTAATGGCATATGAAGTACAACTAGAAGACAGAAAGAAAGAAGGATGAACAACAAACTTGCTCAAAGAAGAAAGACTTGCCTTCATGCATCCTCAGATACAGACAATTCAGATGACGATGAAGAGGAGATGCAATGCTCTCAAGAAAATTCAGAAAGTTCTTGAAGTAAAGTAAGTTTAAATATTTTAATTGTAATAAAATAAGTCATATGAAGAAGGATTGCCCATTGCTCAAAAACAAAGAAAAATTCAAGAGTAAAAAGTTCAAAAAAGAAGAAAGATTACAAAGTATCATGGAAAAATAATGATTCATCTTGAAGAAGAAGCCATGAACATGCAAATATTTATTACATGGCGCACGAAGAAGATGAAGTACAATATACTGAACTCTTAGATACATTTCATGAATTATACAATGATCTTAAGAATGAAAAGATAAAAAATAAAGTGTTATCAAAGGAAAATGAAAAACTTATCATAGAAAATTCATGTTATGTTTCTCAAATTTCTTCTTATAAATTCTCAAAAATATGATTTTGAAAAAGTGATATCATTATAGAAAAAGAATAATGAGAATTTTATAAAAGAAAATGTTATGCTTAAAAAGAAAATTGTCTTTAAATGAAAGAATTACTGTTTTAAATAAAGACATATCAAGTTTCAAAAATGAAATATGAAGAATTTTGAAAAATGTGACTAAATTTAATCAATAAAAAGAAAATTTAAATGATTTGTTATCATATCAAAAGATGTCACATAATCATTATGGTCTTGGATTCTTAAATCACAAGTGGAAAAAAGAATCATAATCCATATAATTCTTTTCTGAAAAGAAATACTGATATTATTTCAAAAAGAATTAAGAACAAGTTCATATGGATTCCTAAAAACTTAAGCATTGTGATAAAAATACTTATATTGTATCATACATACATTTATACGTAATTCATGCAATTATGTGTATACTAACAGATGGAAACCATATTCAAAATGGGTTTGGATTCTAAAGATTAATACTTTGATCTTATATATTGGTACCATCTAATGTTTATCTTTCAGATACCTTATAAAAAGTTTGATAGAAAAATATTTCAAACATTTATCATATATATATGTGTGTTATGATATATTTTTTGCAGGGGGAGAACACATGTTTTTCTATATCTGTTATAACCTGTTCTATGCAGGGGGAGAACATATAACATATTCTCTACAGGGGGAGTATTCTCGTACACACAAAGTGTCATCATCAAAAAGGGGGAGAATGTTGGAACTTGATTTTGATGTTACATTTGTGAAGCCAGTTCATTGGAGCTCTATCTCGCAAGCTTATACAACATTCTACATGCTCAGGACTTTCCAAGGATACTGGCTATGGATGTGTATTATAATGTTTATTAGAATATTAAAAGCCTTGAAATACACACACATCATAAGCCTATTAGTCACTTATACTCTTGATTAGTCGACTTATATATTCTATAGTCGACTTGACACATTATGTAGTCGACTAACTTGTGTCCTGAAAAGATATCAACTCTCTGTTTCTGTTCTGTATACAATGTGTAGTCGACTTACACTTTCCCTAGTCGACTAATATAAGTTGTAGTCGACTAATATATTTTGCTGGTCGACTAAAATTCAGTTTCCAGAAACATGTCTTTTGATCAGACTTCCCTAGTCGACTTGCCTCCTTTATAAGTTGACTACTATAAGCAAAAATCAATACCCTAGTCGACTAACCCCAACCTCAAGTCGACTAGTGGCAGTTTCTGACTGTTAGTTAGTTTCTGATTTCTGGTGTTTATCCAACGTTTTATAATTCAAATTTATCCTGATAACTACCCTAGCTGACTATTGAAAAATCACCTATAGGGGGGAGGGGTGAATAGGTGATTATGCTAATCTAGTGCACTAAATGCGGAATTAAAAACTAATTGCAATTAATAAGAGATGCACACTCAAACAAGCCAAGCAAATAATTATGAATGAACAATATGAATTGAAGCAAGGCACAATATAGAGAGAGAGAGAGTAAGAGCCAAGGGATCAAGGCAAAACAACAAGATATGTTTCGAGGGTCGAGCACCCAGCTCTACATCCCCGCCTTCACGCAGAAGGATTTCAACTCCACTAGCTTGTCCACAAAGGACTCCCACAAAGGGAACCTCCACCGAGGATTTGGGGCAATAACAATTACAAGGAGTACCCAACTCCTCTCCTTACAAACTCAACCTCCTCCTTGAGGCACAACACCAAGCCAACAAACAATCACCTCACAACTTGAGGGATTAGCACAAAGCAACACAAGGATCACCTCACAACTTGAGGGATACAACCCAAAGGCACAAAAGCCAAGCAAGGATTGGGCATACAACTTGGTGGTCTAACAAACAACCACAAACAATCTCTTTTCCCACACAAAGATCCTATAGAATAAGATAGTAGATGTAGCTCAAGTGTGGAGAAAACCAAAGGAATGGAAATCAAAATCACAAAGAAAATCCTTGGGAAAAACTAGAAATTAAGATGAAGAAGTTGAATCAAAATCTTTTCCCAAAAACCCTTTCTTGATTTTCCAACCCTAACAAAAACACCAAATAGATTGTTCAATTTAAAGCCCAAAAACTTCTTTTAATTGCTGTGAAAACACTAGAGAGTCAGGAAAAATTAGCACTAAAAAATCTTTAGAAAACCTCTTTCCAATGGGGTATTTATAGCCCATTTACAAAAACTAGCCGTTGGCAGCAGATCCTGCCAAAACTGAGCTACCGGTCGACCGGGCGGTCCACCGACCAACGGTCATATTCAGACCGTTGTGCCATCGGTCGATCGGGCGGTCGACCGTCCCCAGAACCAGAGAGCAACGGCTCTCTGGCCGATCGGCCGCTCGGTCGACGGGACAAACAGAGAGCAACCTGCTCTCAGTTGGTCGACCGTGCGGTCGACCGGCTCATGGGGCAGCCAGCGTGCACGTATCCGTGCACGTCGATCGACAGCGTCGGTCGACCGGCTACTTGGTACGGTCGACCGTTCGTCGACCGACCTAGCCTGGCAGAGACAGTTCAGGTCAGAAAACGTGTAATAAATCTTCTAAAAATACACAAAAATAGTTTTATCATTTTACATTGATATACAAACTTGTGTTAAAAATTTCAACACAAATTTCAAACATTTTTGAACCATTTTGTGTTATAGAAATTTTGCAAAAAACCGAAAACCGTATTTTCTAAAACTTGAATTTTTGAATAGAAAATATGTTTTGTCTAAAACTCATCCAAACACAAAAACATGATATCTAAACACTTTGAAGCATGATGCATATGGACATAAGTCCAGTATACATGAAACATATATATATATATATGTATGTATATATATATATATATATATATATATATATATATATATATGTGTATATATATATATATATATATATATATATATATATATATATATATATATTATATATATATATATATAATATATATATATCCATGTTTTTTACTTTAATTCCATAAATAAGTTTTGTTAAATCACAAAACCTAAAACACATGAATAGGTATATCAAACTAGGTTTGTCTAAGTAGTTGAAGCATGCATGTATATAGAACAAATCTAATATACACTAAACCATGTAAACTTGTTTTGATATAATATCTATTCATGAAGACCAAGATCGGTTAAACCAAAACGGAAAAAACCGAAAATCAATATCCAAAACATGAAACGTGTGTTGTGAACTTGAGCATATCATACTATTTTAATCTTTACAATTTGGATCTAAACACAAAACTAAACTATGGTACCGATGTCTTCTTGTCTCCAAGCCGACTCGATCTAAAACTCCTTGATTCACCGAGCAAGTGCTATATATGATCTTGACGCTCGGGCTCTTGAATAAACATGTGAAAGCTTCCAAAACATCTTGTTGAAGCTAATCACCAACTAATATCTTGGTTAATGATCTGAAACTAAACATCACAAGATTATTAGTACACATAACTACATGAGTTAATCATCATCAAAACTAGAGTGGAAGGCCTCTGGGCCAGCAATCTCCCCCTTTTTGATGATGACAAAACTCATGGAGTTATATATGCATGGATTAAAGTTAAGCTTCAAAGAAGCTCCCCTTAACTCATGCATAAACAAATAAACATAAATATGCAATGAATATGAAACATGAAGCATGCTATATGCATAAACAATAAAAGGTTCTAGATACCAATGAAATTTTCAAAAACAAATAAACATGCTCTAGATACCAATTAAACTAAACAAAAAACATGCTCTAAATACCAATTAAACTTAATATATGCAAAACAAAACTAATGATCTCTTTTACAAGTTCTACATACCAATTAAACTAAACAAATAAACATGCTCTAAATACCAATTAAACTTAATATATGCAAAACAAAACTAATGATCTCTTTTACAAGCTCTTGATACCAAAATAAACATGTTCTTTAAATAATGCTTTGATACCAAATGAACTTAATAAAACATAAAACAAACATGCAAAATATGCATATATAAACTCAAATTCTTCTCCCTCTTTTTGTCAATCATCAACAAAGGGGTTAAAAACAACAAAACAAAAAAATATATATTATTCTCCCTTTTTGTTCAAAACAAAAAAAAAATAAAGGGATGTATCAAAAATAAAATGTTCTCCCCTTTTTGTCTAAAACAAAAACGATATCAATGAGGGATCAAATCAAATATGATACCAATTAAACATTTGTTAAGGAAGTGCATATTGATACCAATTTAAAAGTGAAAACTATACTAATTGAAAAACAAAAATCTTGATACCAATTGATAACTAAACATATATCATATCAATTGTAAATAAACAATCTTGATACCAATTAAAATTAAACATTACAAATTTTGAATTTCTAAACATAATCTTAATACCAATTGAAATTATTATTCTTTTAAGGCATAAGATACCAATTGAAAAATCATTATTTTCTATCATAAAGCAAGGGAGTGGAATACAAAATACCAATTGAAAGATGAAATACAAGAGAAAAAATAATGTACACTTTTATTTTAACAAGCCTACGCATTGTTTTAAAAAAATCAATTGAAGAATCAATTGGATACCAATTGAAAATTGAATCAATTGAAACAAAGATAAAACTCAAGGTATTGGGTTATGCTAAAGCTTGAGTAAACAAAACTAAAATTTGTGATATTTTTGAACACAAATAAAACATATATATATGTATGAAAGATTAGATACCAATCGAAATGATACTATTTGAAATGTAAGCATACATACATACAAAGATATGAGTATACAAAGAAATATCAATTATTAATACCAATTGAAAGAGTCAAATGATACCAATTGAAACAACCAATAAGATCAAATGTATATCTCATATTCCTATCCTCCCAATTATGTTCAAGTTTAAAAAGATTTTCAATATAAGGCATACATGAGCATGATCTCCCATCCAACCACCTTTGGAAGGTAGGGGTTTTCAAAAATAGATTTGAAAATATAGTTTATTTGAAAATCTCTACCATAGTGAAGAATACTAACTAGTTAAATGGAAAAACTTTTAAACTAGTACGAAATCCTTCAAGTAAGGAATAAAGCAAAATTGTTTTTCATGAAACACATGTAAATCACATGATCACTAAACACTCAAAATCCATAAAGCTCATATCATACTCATGAAAACAAAGTCATGAGAAACCTAATAAAGTGAGTGAACAAGTGTTATGTGACACATATCAACATGAAAATATTCAATTAAGCTCATGTGGAATTCCTTAAACATGAAACATGAAAATCTAAAATTTTTCAATAAAACAAATTATACTTCAAGGCATATGTATGTTTTGTCAACACAAAAAGTATACATACATATCCCTAAACACAATTGAGTTTATATATAAAGATTTGCATGAAAAGCAAATGACTCAAGAGGTATACATGTATATCTTAAGGTTGGCAAAGTAGACATATACATGAAGCGGAAACACATGATCATAGAAAACATATCCAAAATGGGAATACAAGTTTGAATGCATGAATCATCAAAACTAGACTATACTAGAATATCTAATGGGTACAAAATAAGCATCCAAGTACAAACATATATAAAGATTTATTTGTGGCCCACTACATGTACAAGTATAAATTCTAGCCTTAATGAAAAACTAACATTTAAACATATATTCAAATCATGAAGCACGAAACAAGACATGCTATAAAACGATGAACATGATAAAGCATGCAAATAAAAACGGGAGTTAGAGATTGATACCAAAACCGATGAAGGCACCTCTCTAGTTCTCCAAACCAAGGTGGTTCTCCCACCAAACTTCCCTTGAAAGTGATGCATCCAAATTGTTTTCTTTAAGCACGGAACGCATCCACCTCAAGGCACCAACGCTCTCACGTTATGCGAGAGCCCACACCTACATCAAAAATTTTAGGGGTGGTCTTTGGTACCCATTTCCTTTTGGGTCCACGGGGGTTAGTATCTTTTCTAACCCAAACAAGATTATTTACTAAATTTTCAACATGTAAACGATCATAGCAAAATCTAGCAAGGTGGCCTTTTCGACCACAATGTGCACAAATGTACACATGAGCATACATGTGATGGTGGTGACCGTGGGAAGCATGTGTATGCCATGATGGGTGTACATGCCAAGATGGAGCTTGTTTCTTGCGAACCAAGGATTCCAAGGTGTGTGATTCAAAGAACATTGGCTCAAAGTGGAGCCTAAACAATCAACACTTTTCTTCAAAACATTTATATCATTTTCAATACTTGAAGATAAAGTGGAGCATGCAATAGGTGTGCTAGATGAAGAAGCTACACTAGCATGGCAGACATGAGAATCTATATCAATTTTTAAAGATTCATTTTTCTTTAAAACTAAATCCAATTCTTTTGTAATAAAATCAATTTCATTTTTCAAAACAAGGTTATCTTTTAAAACAAAATCCAATTTAGAAGATAAAACCTCATTGTTTTTCACAACACCATCACAATTATTTTTACTTTTCAAAACATCAATCTCTTTTAGGGCAAGGTCTAGTTGAGATCTTAGTGAGTCACGTTCACTAGTAATCTCTTCCTTCTCTTGCAAAATCGATTCAAAACTTGAGCATAAATCCTTCATTTCTTCTTTAAGTTCAAGATTATTCTTTTTCAACAAATCATGTTTTCAAAAAAATTTCAAGCTTTTGAGCAAGTTCCATATTCAATGTTTGAACTTCAAAACAACCATGGCAATAGGAACTAGAGCTATCATCTAGTTGAGAATCCGATTGTACCTCAAGGGAGTTTTTCCCTTGGACCATGAGGCAATACTCGTCGGACTTATCTCTCCTAGATCTCCTCAATTTGTTAATGATCCTTGGAAGCTCGGGAGAAGTCAAAATGCTCCAAACTGCAAAAGTCGAATCATAATGATCAAACACATGTAAAAGGTCTTCATTAAGAGATGCTCTAAGTGTTTTAAGTGCAAGTGCATTGACCTTTCTATGCTTGCTAGCATTTGGGTAGAATTCTTGAGTAGTGTCTTGATAAACTAGATGTCCTAGGCTTTTTAAATTACTACTCATCTTGGCCTTTCAAATATCATATCTAGAAAAATCAAACATAGGAGGGCTATCCATGAGTGCAAACTAAATGTGTGCAAATGAACAAAGCAAATGAAGATTAGCAAACCAAGATCTCACTGCTAGGTTGTTAAACCTAATATCAGGAGCGTCGTCTCTGATACCAATTGAAAAATCACCTAGAGGGGGGTGAATAGGTGATTATGCTAATCTAGTGAACTAAATGCGGAATTTAAGAACTAATTGCAATTAATAAGAGATGCACACTCAAACAAGCCAAGCAAATAATTATGAATGAACAATATGAATTGAAGCAAGGCACAATATAGAGAGAGAGAGTAAGAGCCAAGGGATCAAGCGCAAACAACAAGATATGTTTCGAGGTTCGAGAACCCAGCTTTACATCCCCGCCTTCACACAGAAGGATTTCAACCCCACTAGCTTGTCCACAAAGGACTCCCACAAAGGGAACCTCCACCGAGGATTTGGGGCAATAACAATTACAAGGAGTACCCAACTCCTCTCCTTACAAACTTAACCTCCTCCTTGAGGCACAACACCAAGCCAACAAACAATTACCTCACAACTTGAGGGATTAGCACAAAGCAACACAAGGATCACCTCACAACTTGAGGGATACAACCCAAAGGCACAAAGCCAAGCAAAGATTGGGTATACAACTTGGTGGTCTAACAAACAACCACAAACAATCTCTTTCCCACACAAAGATCCTATAGAATAAGATAGTAGATGTAGCTCAAGTGTGGAGAAAATCAAAGGAATGGAAATCAAAATCACAAAGAAAATCCTTGGGAAAAACTAGAAACCAAGATGAAGAAGTTGAATCAAAATCTTTTCTCAAAAACCCTTTCTTGATTTTCCAAACCTAACAAAAACACCAAATAGATTGTTCAATTTAAAGCCCAAAAACTTCTTTTAATTGCTGTGAAAACACTAAAGAGTCTGGAAAAATTAGCACTAAAAATCTTTTAGAAAACCTCTTTCCAATGGGGTATTTATAGCCCATTTACAAAACTAGCCGTTGGCAGCAGATCCTGCCAAAACTGAGCTACCGGTCGACCGGGCGGTCGACGGTCCAACGGTCATATTTCAGACCGTTGTGCCATCGGTCGACCGGGCGGTCGACCGTCCCCAGAACCAGAGAGCAACGGCTCTCTGGCCGGTCGGCCGCTCGGTCGACCAGGACAAACAGAGAGCAACCTGCTCTCAATCGGTGACCGTGCGGTCGACCGGCTCATGGGGCAGCCAGCGTGCACGTATCCGTGTACATCGGTCGACAGCGTCAGTCGACCGGCTACTTGGTACGGTCGACTGTTCGTCGACCGACCTAGCCTGGCAGAGACAGTTCAGGTCAGAAAAACGTGTAATAAATCTTCTAAAAATACACAAAAATAGTTTTATCATTTTACATTGATATACAAACTTGTGTTAAAAATTTCAACACAAATTTCAAACATTTTTGAACCATTTTGTGTTATAGAAATTTTGCCAAAAATCGAAAACCATATTTTCTAAAACTTGAATTTTTGAATAGAAAATATGTTTTGTCTAAAACTCATCCAAACACAAAAACATGATATCTAAACACTTTGAAGCATGATGCATATGGACATAAGTCCAATATACATGAAACTTATATATATCCATGTTTTTGACTTTAATTCCAAAAATAAGTTTTGTTAAAACACAAAACCTAAAACACATGAATAGGTATATCAAACTAGGTTTGTCTAAGTAGTTGAAGCATGCATGTATATAGAACAAATCTAATATACACTAAACCATGTAAACTTGTTTTGATATAATATCTATTCATGAAAACCAAGATCGGTTAAACCAAAACGGAAAAACCGAAAACCAATATCCAAAACATGAAACGTGTGTGTTGTGAACTTGAGCATATCATACTATTCTAATCTTTATAATTTGGATCTAAACACAAAACTAAACTATGGTACCGATGTCTTCTGTCTTCAAGCCGACTCGATTCAAAACTCCTTGATTCACCGAGCAAGTGCTATATATGATCTTTGACGCTCGGGCTCTTGAATCAACATGTGAAAGCTTCCAAAACATCTTGTTGAAGCTAATCACCAACTAATATCTTGGTTAATGATCTGAAATTAAACATCACAAGATTATTAGTACACATAACTATATGAGTTAATCATCATCAAAACTAGAGTGGAAGGCCTCTGGGCCAACAACTATAAATTTCACCTATAAATAGGGATGTTGTCCTAGGCTAAAAACACTAATTTATATCAATAGTTTTCTGCCCAAAACTCTGTTCAAAAATCTGTTTTTAGAAAATTGTTTTCACTTTCTATTCTTCACTCAAAATTCCAATCCTTTAGTGAAGATATCTGAGAGTCCACCTATAATAGTCCTTGTTCCTGATCACATACAGATTCAAGATTTATAGGATTGATTGTAATCACTCAAAGAGAAAGATTGTACAAGAGCGTCTTCGGGTTGAAGAGAGGTTGTACAAGGTGTTGTTGTCTTCTTGGTTTGTAAGAAGAGTTGTATACATTTGACAAAGGGGATTTGTCAAGTGGTATACAAGGTGTTGATTTTGGATGTACAAAATTAAAGGATAAGTAAATCTCAAGCGGGTGGCTTGGGGACTGGATGTAGGTCAAGAGGACCGAACCAGGATAAATCACTTATATTTGCGTTTGATTTACTTTCTGTGATTTAAATTCCTTTTGTGTAAGTTTATTTAACGCTAATCATCCTTTGTTCTAGTGTTGTGTTGATATATTTTATATCCAACAATTGGTATTAGAGCGGGACCTACATACAAAACACTCTATCTAGTCTTCTAAGGATCCTATTGATGCCAATAAAATTGTTATGCCAAGACAATTTGTTTCTTGTACTCTTGATATCTTAGAGAGAACAGTGATCTATAGAGTTGTTAAATGAGGCTAAATGTGAAAAAAATAATTGAATATCTCCAACTTTTTCATCCGTGTATCAACAGAATTGAAATCACCAAGCAATACCCAAGGTTTGGAGTTAATGACCCGATGAATCTGTTTCAAATCAGACCATAAAACATCTCTTTGACTTATCCAATTACTTCCATAGATGAAAGATAGCACAATTTCTAGGCCTCCATTATTCTTTGCCTCAATAGTAATGTGTTGACTAGAAAGTTAATGATTGATCAGTTCCATATGTTCATGTCCCGGAAATCCAGATTCTCCCATTGTTAGAATAGATATAATTAGTCGTATGTCCCCAACCCTGTGGCAAACATTTAAGAGCTTTACTTGCCTTATGAGGTCTTACTTTTGTTTCAATAAAGACCAATTATAGATGGTTTGAGGTTGCAGATATGATTTTTTACATCCTGTCTTCTGTCCTTCTTGTTCATCCCCCTAACATTACAAACTGGAATAGACATGTTAAATAGCAGAAGTGTCCCTTGATCTGGTCACTATCCTTCTCTGGGCTTAGAAGGATTATGTCGGGTCTGTTTATTTTTCTGCTCTGTAACTTCATTTCAATTCATATGCTTCTTCTGTTAACATGTAAGCATGAAGATTTACCAGTCAGAATTACCTGAGCTATATCTTCCTGTTGAAGCTCATCAATGACAGCAGCAGCTCTCGATGTAGAAAACTGTTTCCCACAAACATGAGTATGAGTATTAGAAGCATTTTTTGTAATCACAAACGTTCATTGCATGTTTTCATATCATATATATCACACTTCTGCATTTTTATTTAAATAAAGCTCTGCTATTCATGTATTTTTCATGTTTAATGGCGTGTAGGGTAATTAAGGAAAAAAAGAAAGATAGATAGTTTTATCTAATTAAATCAAAAAGTTCAAAAGAAAGGGGATCGATTCAAATCCAGAGATCCTAAAGGCCATCTTATCTAAAGACCGAGTATATCAGATGAGATAATATCATTCAAATTTAAAGAAAAACTCAGAAATAGCCTATCAGTTTCACAAAGGATAAGGAGATAGATCATCAAATTTGAAGCTGAAATTCAAAATCCAAAGGGATAAATGGATAGAGAGAAGATTAACGGATGAGATGAAGCAATTTAGACTCAGATTCAGACTGAATATATTTTAATATTTGAACCATAACTTTCGCTACCGAAACTCAAATCTGATGATTGAAGATGATCCAGGAAGAAGACCTAAAGGGCTACAACTCTTATATTGATCACTATTTCTAATTCTATCATTTGAAAGTTATATTCAGCAATCAACACGCCAACAAGCTGCAGATCAGAATTGAATATCTACATCAAATCAAGTTTGGTGATAAGGAGATGATTCAAATTCAGAAATAGCCAGTTCTCCCTATCTTTCGACTCATTTTTTTATCCATTTCTATCCTATAAATACCCTACACATCAGAGGCAGTGGACGATCAAGCAGAGAATAGAATAGATTTCTGTATACGTTTAACTTAGGTTCTTCTTTCTCTTTAATGTAATTTTATATTTCCTTATGTAACTAAAGGAGAGAAGAGTTTCACGGAGAAATGAGAAAGGAGCTTGTACTGAGAGTGACACCGGTGTAAGTATTCATCTTTTTTCATGTTATTTAATCAAATCGAAAGTTATTTTTTCTTCTTTATTCTTGTTTTTGTTTGCTTATTCCTAATGTGTTTGTAATCTAAGTGAATCCAATAGTCGCGGGCGAAGATTGTAATCTAAGTGAATCCAATAGTCGCGAGCTGCTTCGTCATTGCAAGTGTCCTTGATGGCCTATGGTGATGAACAATCATTCTTTTGTTAGTTTAGCTTGCCTTTTTATTCATAGTGTAGATCAGAAACGGGGAAGATCCTACACACCATGCTTGATCTCCTTCAAAGACTAGGTAAATCTAGTAACAGATTCTTTTATTTCTTAGTTTCGAATTCTACTCAAAATCTAACATTCTCCTCTGTATTTAGTTTTTTCTTTTCTTTTGTAAAACAACAACAACAACACACATCATCTTTTCTTTTACCATCTTTTCACATCTTCTTGTTGGCCCAGAGGCCTTCCACTCTAGTTTTGATGATGATTAACTCATGTAGTTATGTGTACTAATAATCTTGTGATTTTAGTTTCAGATCATTAATCAAGTTATTAGTAGGTGATTAGCTTCAACAAGTTGGAAGCTTTCACATGTTGATTCAAGAGCCCTAGCGTCAAAGATCATATATAGCACTTGCTCGGTGGATCAAGGAGTTTTGGATCGAGTCGGCTTGGAGATTGCGCTCTACAAGAAGACATCGGTACCATAGTTTAGTTTTGTGTTTAGATCCAAATTGTAAAGATTAGAATAGTATGATATGCTCAAGTTCACAACACACACGTTTCATGTTTTGAATATTGGTTTTCGATTTTTCGGTTTTAGGTTTAACCGATCTTGGTTTTCATGAATAGATAGATCAAAACAAGTTTACATGGTTTAATGTATATATGATTTGTTCTATATACATGCATGCTTCAACTACTTAGACAAACTTACTTTGATATACCTATTCATGTGTTTTAGGTTTTGTGTTTTAACAAAACTTATTTTTGGAATTAATGACAAAAACATGGATATATATATGTTTCATGTATATAGGATTATATCCATATACATCATGCCTAAATGTTGTTTAATATCATGTTTTTGTATTTGGATAAGTTTTGGACAAAATGTATTTTCTATTCAAAAATTCAAGTTTTAGAAAATACAGTTTTTGGTTTTTAGAAAATATTGTAAGATACAAAAATAGTTTTAATTGCTTGATATTTGAGTCAAAACTTTTATCACATGTTTATATATCAATGCAAAATGATAAAACTATTTTTGGTGATTTTTAGGAGTGTTAAAAGATTTTTCAAAATATTTTTAAACTGTTTTTCTGACCGAGTTTTCTGTTCCAGGCTTCAACCAGTCGACTAGTCTTCTGAACAAGTTGACTTGGCATGAAGTCGGTCGATCGGGTCGGTCGACCGACGTGCACAGATCTGTGCACGTTTGGCAGACACGGGACGGTCGACCGTCAGAGTCGACCGGGTCTGAGAGCAGAGCTCTCTGTTTGTTTGGGTCGACCGGGACGGTCGACCGGTAGCTGGCAACGGGCAGAATTTGACCGTTGGACGGTCGACCGGAGCGGTCGACCGGCAGTTCATTTTTGGCATTTTCTGCTGCCAACGGCTATATTTTTCTGGGGTCTATAAATACCCCATTCAGAGCCTGTTTTCTCTAAGATTTTTTTGTGCGAATTTTTCCTTACTCTCTGGTGTTTTCACAGCAATCAAAGAAGTTTTTGGATTCAAATTGAACAATCTATTTGGTGTTTATGCTAGGGTTTGGAATATCAAAGAAAAGGGTTTTTGGGAAAAGAGTTTTGATTCAACTTCTATATCTTGGTTTCAGTTTTTCCTAAGGATTTTCTTTGTGATTTTGATTTCCATTCCATTGGTTTTCTCCACACTTGAGCAACATCTACTTTCTTATTCTATAGGATCTTTGTGTGAGAGAAAGAAATTGTTTGTGATTGTTGTTTAGACAACCAAGTTAAAAACCCAATCTTTGCTTTGTGCCTTACCCTCATTGTGTTGAGGAAGTTGTGCATTTGGGTTGTATCCCTCAAGTTGTAAGGTGATCCTTGTGTTGCTTTGTGCTAATCCCTCAAGTTGTGAGGTGATTGTTTTATTGGATTGGAGCTTGCCTCAAGGAGGAGGTTGTGGTTGTAAAGAGAGGAGTTGGGTACTCCTTGTGAGGGTTCTTTGTGGACTTGCTAGTGGATTAGAAATCCTTCGTGTGTCGAAGGCGGGGATGTAGAGCTGGGTGCTCGAACCTCGAAACATATCTTGTTGTTTGCGCTTGATCCATTGACTCTCTCTCTCTCTCTCTATCTCTCTCTTTACTTTGTGCCTTGCAACTATTCATATTGTGCATTCATAATTGCTTGGCTTGGTTGTGTGTGCATCACTTGTTGATTGCACTTGAGTGTATTGCATTAAGTTTTTAAATTCCGCATTGAGTTCATTAGATTAGCATAATCACCTATTCACCCCCCCTCTAGGTGATTTTTCACTTCTAACTTAACCTTTTTGTTTTCTTTTTCTAAAACTGAGAAAAAATTCCTAACATATTTTTGTAAACTCAAAGAGAAACGAACTTACTTAAAAACTTCAATCGCTAGTCCCTTCTTGTGAATCACGACCCGTATAGCCACTTGCTATCGTTGTAGTATTGAGAACTTGTACATCTATTTAATATTTCTAAAATTTTGAATTTTTATGTGCAGGTTAAACCTCAATCAAATTTTGACATCGTTGCCGGGGAGGGACGGTAAGTTTTCATTTTCTTTTTTGATTTATTTAAAAAATTTAACCTTTTCTTCTTTATTTTGTGTGCGAAGGTTGAATTCTGGAATTGAACAGCTACAGTTGATATATTTGTTGGCCCAATGGCCCATCACTCTAGTTTTGATGATGATTAACTCATGTAGTTATAGTACTAGTGATCTTGTGTTTAATTAGTGCCAGATATTTGATCAATATCTTAGTTGGTGTTTAGCTTCAACAAAGGATTTGAAGTCAAGATTTG
Organism: Agave tequilana; assembly: GCA_038442645.1. Classification (NCBI taxonomy): domain Eukaryota; kingdom Viridiplantae; phylum Streptophyta; class Magnoliopsida; order Asparagales; family Asparagaceae; genus Agave; species Agave tequilana. Next base: position 40,396 of record JAVJIF010027897.1, on the reverse strand, counting down.
AAGCTAGCACATGTTGATTCAAGAGCTCGCGTATCAAGATTGCATCAAGTACTCAAGAGGAGTCTAACTCGTTGGATCAAGGTTTAAACCAAGTCAAGAAGGAGAAGAAGACTTGTGTCATGTTTGTAAGTGTCAAGATTTTATTTTTAGATAAAATGTAAAGGATAGATTAGTTGTGGATTGCTCAAGTTCATGTACACTCATACACAAGATTTATTTGTGTTTTCATTAAAGAGTTTTCGTTTTGAAAAATACCGGTTTGGTTTTTAAAGATTCAAAATATACATGTGTTTTATCAAAACTTATTTTAGAGCTTATTGTTAAAAATATTGATATTTCTTCATATATGTGTAGTGGATCATATCCATACATACTAAACTTTAAAAGTGTTTAGAATATCTTATTTTTGTATTTGGAGAAGTTTTGAAAAATCGTTTTTGAAAAGTACAAGTTTTTGTTTAAGGCAAAAATTCTTTATTACAAAAATAGTTCAAAATATTTGTAACATATTTTAATTTTTACTCAAATATGTTTGTATATCAGAGTATATTACTGAACTTATTTTTGTAGATTTTTAGAGAATTTATAGGATTTTGTTGAAGGAAAAAGACTGAGTTTTAAATTCCTAAAAACCTGTTTCTGGCCTTCTGCCGGTCGACCGTACCATAGATCGGTCGACCGGGAGGTCGACCAATGTGCACAAACGTGCACTGCTTGTTTGGCTGGAGGGCCGTCGACCGACCCGGTCGACCGCCTAAGAGCTCTGCTCTCTGAAAATGGCCCTGGTCGACGGGCGATCGACCGGCAGAGAGCTACTGCTCTTTGTACCCAGGCCACGGTCGACCGGCCGGTCGACCGTTGGCACAAAGGTCAAAAATCTGATCGTTGGCCGGTCGACGGGCGGTCGACCGACAGCAGACCAGGCTGCTGAGTTAGGCTCTAACGACCACATTTTTGAAGCCTATAAAAGGGGCTTCTCTTGGACTGTTTTCTACAAGATTTGAAGAGAGTTTTTAGGCCAGTTTTTCCTAGCTATCTAAGTGTTTTCTCATATGTTTCAGAGCCAATATTTCCAAATTAAAAGGAGAGTTTTATCAAGAGGTTTTCAAAAGTGATTCTTTGAGTTTTTCACCACCAAATCAATCCTAGTTTTTCTCACACATACTTGAGCTTTCCATTGCTATATCAATCTTATAGGAGAGTTATTATGAGAATGTTTTTAGGTGATCAAAGTGTTTAGATCACAAAGTATTCTACTTTGTATTTGAAGAGGCGGACTTGCGGGTTCGCGTTGTTTCGAGTTCTAGTGAGAGCTCGGTGTAGAGGTGTGGTCTCGACAAGCTAGTGTGCTTGCAGTCTGTGGTTCTTGCGGGAACAAGAGAGGGACTAGTGAGTTCAAGGAGTTCTAGTGTGAACTCTTGTAGGTATTGCGGCACCGAGTGATCCGGTGGGATCGGTTCATAGTGAAAATCCTTCATAGTGTTAAGGGTGGGGACGTAGAGCAAGGGTGCTCGAATCTCGAAATAATTCTCCTGTATTTGCGAATGCTCTCTCTATCTCTCTCTTATGTTTATATCTTGAATGCTCTTATTATTCATATTCATTACTTGCTTGATATACTTGTGCTTAACTTGATATATGCTTGGGGATTGTTTGCTCACACTTGTATTCAACCAAGAGAGCCATAGCGGCACCTCAACTCTTATCTAGAGGAATCTTGCGGAGATAGTCCAGAGCCCGTCATCGGGAATTCGGCTACACTTTTGTGTTATACCTTGGTGTGTTTAGCATAATAGTTTTTAGTTACATAAATAGTTTTAATTCTGCATTAATTCATCATTAGATTAGCTAGTCACCTATTCACCCCTCTCTAGGTGATTTCAATTGGTATCAGAGCTTGGTGCTCTTGATTTGAGTCTAATAACCTAGATTTAAAGATCCTCATTTTTGGCTAATCACAATATTTATTTACACACACATGGATTTCATATCACCTCCCATGTTTTACATTCTTAACATCCAAACTTGAAAAGTTAAGATGTCCATGTACCTCAAAGGCCTAGGTATTCATGTTTATCTTGCTACAATTTAGGATTCATGCTTTAGTAATAGCAAGTATCTTGAGGCTAACTCAAAAGCCATCCATGCTTTAAAGTCAACCCTAAATGATGATTATCTATGTAGGGTTTCTAACTTTGATTCGGCTTTTGTAGTATGGACCACTATAGTCTCCCTTGGCGAACAAAAGCAATACTATGCGGGGAGTGACTCGGATGATAGAAGTGATACTTTCAACTTGTGCTACATGGTCCAAGGGATAACCCCCTTGAGGTAAACTCCGAATCCGAGTTAGAAGAAGATATTGACATGTCTTATGATGAGCTTGAATCTTTTTGTCAACAACTTCTTGAAAAATATAATTTTCTTAAAAAGAATAAAAATAAATTGAAAAAGAACAACACTTCCTTGTTAAAAGAAAATGATTCTCTTAAAAATAAATTTCCATGTAATTCAAAAGAAAATGATATGTTGAAAAAGGATAATATTTCCTTGACTTCTAAATTGAATGATATTTGTGAAGAAAATACTTCTTTGAAAAATAAAATTATTTTGGTGAAAAAAGAAAAAGAAATTGCTTTGAATGAAAACAACTTTGAAAAGAAAAATTATTTTAAAGGAAAAGGAAAATGTTTCTAAAAAGAAAAAGATTGTTAATTCTCATTCTCACCATGCTTTTCATGCTACTATTGATAAAAATGAGATTCAATTTTTGAAAAGTAGAATAAATTGTTTGAGCTCTACTTTGAGCAATTGTGCATTTAATCATAATAGATTAGAAACCTTGTTTCAAAGAAACAAGCTCCACATGTACATGCACATCACGCACGTCACACATATACATACTTTGCACATCATGATCACACTTATACTCATGTGCATTCTAGAGTGTACAAATGTACACATTGCGGCCGCAAAGGCCATTTAGCAAAGTTTTATTTTGATAAGATAAACTATATTAATTTTGCTAATAAAAATGTTTGGGTTCCAAATAATGTTAACCCCCGTGGACCCAAAGAAAATGGGTACCAAAATCCTCACCTCTTGTGTTTTATGTAGTGTGGGCTCTCACATGACGTGAGAGGGTTGGTGCCTTGGTGGTGGATGCATGGGCTTGATGGACACCACAAAATTTGTACATCACTATCAAGGTAGTTTTGGTGGGAAGACTACCATGTTTGGAGACTTAGAGTATAGTGCTTGTGATTTTTGTTAACTATTTCTAAACTCCTATTTTAGTTTACATGCTTTGATATATATGTTTTTAGCATGTTTTTGATATTATGCTTCTGTGGTAAATACTTGTTTAGATGTAACTTTCATTAAAACTTGTGTCTATATTTGTTCAAGCAGTGAGCTACACTTGATTATTAGATGTTTGTGCCTTATTGCTCACTTGTACTCATTACATGTACAACCTAATTTTGATAATTCCTTCATTTATACTTGTTTTGCCTATTTTTGTGCATGTTTTGCTTCATGTATATGTAATGATTATTCAAAACAAATAAATATACATATATACCCTTGAGTCACTTGCCTTCATGCAAATACTATTATGGACTCTTTTTGTGTTTGGGATATGTATGCATATTTCTAGTTTTGATAAAACATACATATGCTTTGAAGTTTATATTTTAATACTTTTTATGATTTCATATTTTTCGTAAAAGAAATTCATGTTCTTTTTGAGTCTCATTGATTATTTTTCATGATTATGCTAATCACATAACCTTTGTACACACATCATTTTTGTTTACTCATGATTTTGTTTCATGAGCACATATTTGAGCTTTATAGATTTTGAGTGTCAACTTTGTGTATTTAGTATGATTCATGAGATATATATGTTTTATTTGAAGGATCTTAACTAATTTTTTAAAAATTACTTCAAACCAGTTATTTATTCTTTAATTGGTAGAGTGTTCAAACTATACTAAAATTTTCAAACTCTTATTTTTGAAACCCCTACCAACTAAAGGGCGGATGGATGGGCGACCATGCCTTGTGAGCCTTATTGAAAATCTTTTTATCATGTGCATGAAAAGAGTGGATAATTATGAGTTATACACTTGATTCTCATCATATTTTCAATTGGTATCACAATTGATATTTTTTTGTATACTCATATATTTGTTTTCTATATATGTATGCTTCAAATTTCAAATAATATCAATTTCTATTGGTATTTTCTTTTCATACATATATATGTTTTGATTGTGCTTGATTTACAATAATCATTACATGTTTAAAGCACAAAGTATGTTTATGCTAAGTTTGACTTAAATCTTGATTTCAAATTAGTATCTCAATTGGTATCTTAATAAGCTTATGCATTATTTTCAATTGATATTTTTATTGATATCAAAAATTTTAATATACTTCAATTGGTATCAATATGTTTCGATTTCAATGGGTTTTGGTATCAAAATTGGTATAAAAAATATTTTAGCTTTTTATTTCATTTGGTATCTAAATTGGTATCAAAAATATTTTACCTTTCATTTGGTATCAAAATTTACCATATATTTCAATTGGTAATCTAAATATAAAATATTTTACTTTCATTGGTATCAAAATTTACCATATATTTCAATTGGCATCACAGTATAAAATATTTTCTTTCGTTGGTATCAAAATGTACAAATGTTTCATTTTCAATTGGTATCAAAAATTTTCAATTTCAAATGGTATCAAAAATCTTGTGATATCTTAAAATTTTGTTTATTTACAAGTGGTATCTCAAAATTTGATTTGTTGGTTTAAGAAAATCAAAATTTGTCTTTAAAGTGATTTTTTAAAATGTTTTGATATGTATTGCCTATATGCAAGGAGAGCTTAACATCTCTTCTATATATAGATTCATGTTGAGTGTATCTTGTATTGGGGAGCTTGACATCTCTTCTTTATGTGTACACGTGTGTAGGGGGAGCTTAAGATCTCCACTTATGTATTGTATATTATGCTTTATGTGAGTTAGGATTTTGTCATCCCTTCTTCATGTAATGCATGTATACAGGGGAGCTAATTTATCGTCTTCCTCTTCATGAATGTATATCATATATATCTTTATTGTTAATTTATTTTTCACCCTTTTGTTGATAATTGAGAAAAAGGGGGAGAATGATTTTGAGTTTATATATGCATATATTGAGTTTATGCATTTTATGTTTATACAAAATGGAAAGAAGGATTTGGATTTTGAAAGTTTATACAAAAAGGGGGAGAAGGCTTTTGATATGCATGTTTCTCTAACCTTATTTATGCATATATATTTGTTAGTTTTATGCACTTCATTGAATATCTATTTGTTTATTGTTATGCATGAGTTAAGGCGGAGCTTCTATGAAGCTTAACTTTAATCCATGCATATATAACTCCATGAGTTTTGTCATCATCAAAAAGGGGGAGATTGTTGGCCCAATGGCCCATCACTCTAGTTTTGATGATGACTAACTCATGCAGTTATACTACTACTGATTTTGTGTTTAATTAGTGTCAGATATTTGATCAAGATCTTAGTTCGTGTTTAGCTTCAACAAAGGATTTGAAGTCAAGTTTTGGAGCTAGCACATGTTGATTCAAGAGCTCATGCATCAAGATTGCATCAAGTACTCAAGAGGAGTCTAGCTCATTGGATCAAAATTTGGACCAAGTCAAGAAGGAGAAGAAGATTTTCAAGAAGACTTGTGTCAAGTTTGTAAGTGTCAAGATTTTATTTTAGATAAAATGTAAAGGATAGAATAGTTGATGAATTGCTCAAGTTCATATACACTCACACACAAGATTTATTTGTGTTTTCATTAAAGAGTTTTTGTTTTGAAAAATACCAGTTTGGTTTTTAAAGATTCAAAATATACATGTGTTTTATCAAAACTTATATTAGAGCTTATTGTCAAAAATATTGATATTTCTTCATATATGTGTAGTGGATCATATCCATACACACTAAGCTTTAAAAGTGTTTAGAATATCTTGTTTTTGTATTTGGAGAAGTTTTGAAAAAATATTTTTTTGAAAAATACAGGTTTTTGTTTAAGGCAAAAATTTTTTATTACAAAAATAGTTCAAAATATTTGTAACATGTTTTGATTTTTACTCAAACATTATTGTATATCAGAGTATATTACTGAACTTATTTTTATAGATTTTTAGAGAATTTATGGGATTTTGTGAAGAAAAAAGACCGAGTTTTAAATTCCTAAAAACCTGTTTCTGGCCTTCTGCCGGTCGACCGTACGGTCGACCGTGCCAAAGGTCAGTCGACGGGAAGTCGACCGCCGTGCACAAATGTGCACGGCCTGTTTGGCTGGAGGGCCGGTCGACCGACCCGGTCGACACAAGAGATCTTTGCTCTCTGGAAATGGCCCCGGTCGACTGGGCGGTCGGCCGGCAGAGAGCTACTGCTCTCTATATCCAGGCCATGGTCTACCGGCTAGTCGACCGCTGGCACTGAAAAAACACCTAGAGGGGGGGTGAATAGGTGTAAGTGCTAATCTAAGAAACTTAATGCAAACTAAGTGCGCTAAATGCGGAAGCTAATGCAAATTATGCACAAACTAATACAATACAACAAGTGTAGCCGAATTCCTCTTGCGAGGCTCTGGACTAACTCCCCTTGATTCCCCTTGAAATGGTTGAGGTGCTATGTGAAGCTCTTGTTGGATGAGTATAAGTTAGGCACACACACACAAGCAATCCAAGCAATATAAAATACACACAATCAAGCCAAGCATATAAGAATGAATAGCAATATGAATAAATGCAAGGCAATATGAATATGCACAACACAAGCAAATATGATATGATATGAATATGATGCTTTGCACAAATATAAGAGAGAGAGTTAGAGAGACAATGGATCAATACGCAAACACCAAGATTTGTTTCGAGGTTCGAGCACCTTGCTCTACATCCCCGCCTACACCACCGTGTAGGATTTCCCAATCCACTATAAGGAGTACCTAACTCCTCTCTCAACTTACAAAGCCACCGAGGCTACAACAACCACAATCCACAACACCTCTACCGAAGAGGCTCACAACCAACACTATCACCTCACACTTGAAGGATACAACTCAATCACCCGATCACCTCTACCGAAGAGGGATTCACAAATAAAAGGGTGTTTACAACAAAGAGGTTTACAACAAACAACCTCAAACTCTTCTCTTTCTTTTTCTCTTATCTTTTTCACAAAAATAAGATCCTAATAGTTTAGGATAGAAGATAGCTCAAGTGTGGAAACAAAGTGTTTTGGAAACAAGCAACAAAGAAAAACTACTTGGGAAATCTCTTGTATATGATAGAAAATGAAATACCAAATCAAAATCCCAAAGCCTAGTTTTCTTTGATTTTCCAAAAACCCAAAAACAAATAAGATGAAATCTTTTTGGCTTAAAAAACCTTTTAAAAACTCTTTTAAACACTAGAGAAAGTCTGGAATTTTTAGCTCTAAAAATCTTAGCCAAAACAATGGAGAAATGGGGTATATATAGCCCCTAGGAAAAACTAGCCATTAGGCTGAGTTGGCAGTCTGACAGACTGCCGGTCGACCGGTCCGTTCGACCGCCAACGGTCAAAAATGTGACCGTTGGGCAATAGCGGTCGACCGGCCGGTCGACCGAAACAAACCGAGAGCAGAGCTCTCAGACCCGGTCGACCGGCTCGGTCGACCGTCCACTGTGCCTAACAGACGTGCACGTCTGTGCACATCGGTCGACCGGCCCGGTCGACCGGCCCTTGGTGCGGTCGACCGGTCCGGTCGACCGTACTGGCCTGGCAGGCACAGTGCAGAACTGCACAGATACGGGATTTGAAAATAGGTCTTTTTACTCAATAAAAATCCCATAAATTCACAGTAAATCTAAAAAATAGTTTTAATCACAATAAAAACTGTTTTTCTAAAAATATGTTTTTCTAAAACTTGTTTTATCATTTTACTTTAATAACCAAACTTGTGATAAAAATTTCAAGACATATATCAATCATATCAATTCAATTTTGTGTCTTGCCAATTTTATCAAAAACAAAACTTGTATCTTATCAAACTAGAATTTTCTAAAAACATGAATAGGATAGTCAAAATAAGTTTGTTTACCAAGTTAAAGCATGTATGTATAAATAGAAAACATCTACTATACATATAACATATGTAAACTTGTTTTGATCAACTATTCATAAAAACCAAATATCAAATCATAAAACGTGTGTGTTTTGTGCACTTGAGCATATCAACTAAACTAAGCTTTACAAATGGATCTAAAAACTCTATCTAAATTAGGATACCTAAGTCTTCTTGACGATCTTCATCTTCAAGTAGACTTGCTCCAAAACTCCATCCATGGGCTAGGCAAAGTGTGAACTTGAAGCTTTGGCCCTGGAATCACCATAAATAGCTTCTAATCATCTTGTTGAAGCTAATCACCAACTAATATCCTGTTAATGATCTGAAACTTAGAAACACAAGAATATTAGTAAACAAACTACATGAGTGTTGATCATCATCAAAACTAGAGTGGAAGGCCATTGGGCCAACAATCTCCCCCTTTTTGATGATGACAAAACTCATGGAGTTATATATGCATGGATTAAAGATAAGCTTCAAGGAAGCTCCCCCTTAACTCATGCATAGGGATAAACAATAAATATATGCAATGAATATTAAACATGAAACATGCATATGCATAAACAATAAATGGTTCTAGATATCAAATGGAATATTCAAACAAAATAAGCTCTAGATACCAATTACAAAGCAAACTCTATAAATCAATTAAACTTAATATTCTTGAGATTCTTGAGATTAAAACATAATATATGCATAACATAAACATAAGCAATTAAACTTAATATTCTTGAGATTCTTGAGATTAAAACATAATATATGCATAAACATAAGCATGCATATAAAACTTCATAAATCTTTTCCCCCTTTTTGTCAATCATCAAAAAGGGTAATCAAAACCATAAATAAAACGAGGGGTAAAATCTTTCTTCCCCTTTATGTCAAACAAAACAATAAAAGACAATGTTCTCCCCCTTTTGTCTAAAACAAAAAACAAAATCAATAAGGGGTGACTACAAACATGATATCAATTAAAAATATGTCAATGAAGCATCTAGATACCAATAAACAAGAATCAATATATGTTATATGCTATATACATTCATGAAGAGGAAGACGCTAAGTTAGCTTCCCTACACATATGCATTACATGAAGAAGGGATGACAAGCCCAATTCACATAACACATATTATGTAATGCATAAGAGGAGATGTGAAGCTCCCCCTACACACGTATATCATATAAAGAAGAGTTGTCAAGCTCCTCAATTTATAATATACTCAACATGAATCTATATGTAAGAGAGATGTTAAGCTCTCCTTGCATATAGGAAATACAAATCAAAACTTTGAATATTTTCTTTAAACAACATTTTGAGATACCAATTGTAATTAAACATAACAAATTACCAATTGTAAAACAACATAACAAATTTTGAATGTCTAAACACAAATTTTGATACCAATTGTAAGAATATATTTCATTTTGAAAAACATATAAACAATTTGATGTTGATATCATATGTTCAAAATAACAACTTTTGATCATAAAGAGTGGGAGTACAAATACCAATTGAAATACAAAATCAAATTTTCTCCCCCTATAAGATACAAACTAAAGACATGCATAGTCTTGATAATAATTTAAAAGTAATCAATTTAAACAAAATTGAAACTCAAGGTGTTGGGTCATGCTAGAGCTTGAGTAAACAAAAAAACTAAAATTTGTGATTTTTTTTTGAACACAAATAAAACATATATGTATGAAAATTTAGATACCACTAGAAATTGATACCATTGAAATTGAAGCATACATACATAAACAAATATATGAGTATACCAAAAGGATCAAAATGATACCAATTGAAAGAGTTCAATGATACCAATTGACATAACAATAAGTTTAAGTGTATACATCATATCATCTACCACCCAATCATAATTCAAGTTTTAAAGATTTTCAATTTAGGGCATACATGAACATGATCTCCCATCCTACCGCCCTTGGAAGGTAGGGGTTTTCAGAAATAGATTTGAAAATTAGGTTTAGTTTGAAAATCACTACCAAATGAAGAATACGAACTAGTTAAAATGGAAAAACTTATTAACTAGTACGAAATCCTTCAAGCAAGGAATAAAACAAAATTGTTTTAAACATGAAATCCACATCATATCAAACACTCAAGTTCAATTAGGCATAAATAAGACTCATGAAAACAAAAACATGAGCAAGCAATAAATATGAGTGTACAAATACAATATGAAGATCATAATCATGAAAACATGTTCAATTAAGCTCAATTATTCCTTAAAAACACGAAATCATCAAAACTATCTAATCTTCAAGGCATATGTATGTCTAATACAAACTAACGTATACATACATATCCAAAACATAAAGAGTCCACAAGATATATGCATTAAGGCACGTGGCTCAAAAGGATACTCATGTATAGTCAATAGTTTGGATAAGATGGACATATACATGAAGTTAAATATTGACACATAAACATGAAAACATGTAAGGCTAAATTTTCATCAAAGCAATTTTCATTTCAAGGTATATGTATGATTTGTCAACACAAGAAGTATACATACATATCCCTTAAACACACTTGAGTCCATAATAGATATTTGCATGAAAGGCAAATGACTCAAGGGTTATACATGTATATCTTAAAGTTTGGCAATATAAACATATATATGAAGTGAAACACACAATCATAAAACAAATCCAAAAATGGAATACAAGTTTGAAATGTATGAATCATCAAAACTAGACTATACTAGCACATCTAATGGGTTCAAATAAGCGTTCAAGCTCATACATATATAGATTTATTTGTGGCCCACTAACAAGTATAATTCCTAGTCTTAATGAAAACTAACATCTAAACAAGTAACCTTAACATGAAGCATCAAAACACAATATAAACATCATCATGATAAAACTAAAACATGATTACTATGTAAATTCACATGTATTAGATTCATGATGTACATTATAGCTTAAACAAAAGTGAGAACACTAAATATGGGTTCATATAAGCATATGTGTCTCAAATACTATACATGTATGTCAAAGATCTAATAAACATGGAATGAACATACTAATCCATAGACATCAAAAAAATGCTATAAACATTAAAACATGGAAAGCATGTAAACAATAAATGGGAGTAAAGGATTGTTACCAAAACCGAAGAAGCAACTCTCCTTGTCTTCAAAACATGGTGGTCCTCCCCACCATCTCTTCCCTTGAAAGTGATGCATCCATATGATTTTCATGAAGTCCGGAACGCATCCACTCCAAGGTGTCATCACTCTCACGTCATGTGAGAGCCCACACCTACATCAAAAATAGGAGGGGTGGTCTTTGGTACCCATATCTTCTTGGGTCCATGGGGGTTAGTACCTTCTCTAACCCAAACAAAATTCTTTGCTAAATTAGGAGTATGTAATCTATCATAACAAAATTTAGCAAGGTGGCCCTTACGTCCACAATGTGTACATGAGTACACATGAGCATACATGTGTTGATGGTGTCCGTGAGGAGCATGTGTATGCCGTGGAGGGTGTGCATGCATAGAAGTTGGAACTTTTCTTTCGAACCAAGGTTTCCAATCGTGAGTGGTTCATGGCACATTGGCTCATAGTGGAGCCCAAACAATCCATTTTCTTCTTTAACAAATTTATATCATTTTCGAGCATAGAAGAAGTGGAACATGCAATGGGTGATTTAGGTGAAACTACCCTAGCATGACAAACATGAGAATCAATCTTATTTTGCAAAACAATATTTTTCTCTAAGCAAACATTTAAATCATTGGAAATAGAAATGATTTTGTTTTTCAAAACAACATTCTCTTTTAAAACAAAATCAACTCTAGAAGACAAGTTTTCATTTTTCTTTAAAATAGCATGGCAATCATTTTTAGACTTAAAAATTCATTTTCTTTAAGTGCAAGTTCCAATTGAGATCTCAATGAATCCCTTTCATTATAGACCTCAACCTTTTCTTGCAAAACATTGTCAAGTCTAGCATGCAAACACTTATTTTCTTTTTCAATTTCTAGACTTTTCTTTTTCAAAATCTTATATTTTTCAATTAACTTTTCACATACTATTGAAAGTTCTTCATTTAGAGCATGGGGATCAACAATATCATTACTAGAAGAACTAGCATCATCATCACTATCTAAGTGGGGTTCCGAATATACCTCAAGGGAGTCATTCCCTGGACCATATAGCATTGTTGTGGCTCGGATTCTCCACTAGATTCTCTTCTTGTTGGATTTGGACTTGAAGCTTGGAGGTGTTGGTGGTTGTTGTCAACTTGTTCCACACTGCAAAAGCGGAATCAAAGTTAGAAACACATAAAAGATAATCTTTAGATAAAGTGCTTCTAATGGCCTCTAGGGCTTGTGCATAGGCCCCTATATGATTACAATCACCAAGATAACATCTCTTGGTGGCGGCAAGGAAGACATGCAAACCTAGGGTCTTTAGGTACATGGACATCCTATACTTCCAAACATCAATGTTGGAAGGGTCAAAGCTAGGAGGGGTCATGAAGTCCATGGTAAACTATATATGAATGTGCAAACAAACAAATGCAAATGAGATTAGCAAGCAAATGGATCACTCCTAGGATGTTAAGCCTAAGTATCAGGAGCACTAGCTCTGATACCAATTGAAAAAACACCTAGAGGGGGGGTGAATAGGTGTAAGTGCTAATCTAAGAAACTTAATGCAAACTAAGTGCGCTAAATGCGGAAGCTAATGCAAATTATGCACAAACTAATACAATACAACAAGTGTAGCCGAATTCCCCTTGCGAGGCTCTGGACTAACTCCCCTTGATTCCCCTTGAAATGGGTTGAGGTGCTATGTGAAGCTCTTGTTGGATGAGTATAAGTTAGGCACACACACACAAGCAATCCAAGCAATATAAAATACACACAAGCAAGCCAAGCATATAAGAATGAATAGCAATATGAATAAATGCAAGGCAATATGAAATATGCACAACACAAGCAAATATGATATGATATGAATATGATGCTTTGCACAAATATAAGAGAGAGAGTTAGAGAGACAATGGATCAATACGCAAACACCAAGATTTGTTTCGAGGTTCGAGCACCTTGCTCTACATCCCCGCCTACACCACCGTGTAGGATTTCCCAATCCACTATAAGGAGTACCTAACTCCTCTCTCAACTTACAAAGCCACCGAGGCTACAACAACCACAATCCACAACACCTCTACCGAAGAGGCTCACAACCAACACTATCACCTCACACTTGAGGGATACAACTCAATCACCCGATCACCTCTACCGAAGAGGGATTCACAAATAAAAGGGTGTTTACAACAAAGAGGTTTACAACAAACAACCTCAAACTCTTCTCTCTTTTTTCTCTTATCTTTTCCACAAAAACAAGATCCTAATAGTTTAGGATAGAAGATAGCTCAAGTGTGGAAACAAAGTGTTTTTGGAAACAAGCAACAAAGAAAAACTACTTGGGAAATCTCTTGTATATGATAGAAAATGAAATACCAAATCAAAATCCCAAAACCTAGTTTTCTTTGATTTTCCAAAAACCCAAAAACAAATAAGATGAAATCTTTTTGGCTTAAAAAACTTTTAAAAACTCTTTTAAACACTAGAGAAAGTCTGGAATTTTTAGCTCTAAAAATCTTAGCCAAAACAATGGAGAAATGGGGTATATATAGCCCCTAGGAAAAACTAGCCGTTAGGCTGAGTTGGCAGTCTGACAGACTGCCGGTCGACCGGTCCGGTCGACCGCCAACGGTCAAAAATGTGACCGTTGGGCAATAGCGGTCGACCGGCCCGGTCGACCGAAACAAACCGAGAGCAGAGCTCTCAGACCCGGTCGACCGGCTCGGTCGACCGTCCACTGTGCCTAACAGACGTGCACGTCTGTGCACATCGGTCGACCGGCCGGTCGACCGGCCCTTGGTGCGGTCGACCGGTCCGGTCGACCGTACTGGCCTGGCAGGCACAGTGCAGAACTGCACAGATACGGGATTTGAAAATAGGTCTTTTCACTCAATAAAAATCCCATAAATTCACAGTAAATCTAAAAAATATGTTTTTCTAAAACTTGTTTTATCATTTTACTTTAATAACCAAACTTGTGATAAAAATTTCAAGACATATATCAATCATATCAATTCAATTTTGTGTCTTGCCAATTTTATCAAAAACAAAACTTGTATCTTATCAAACTAGAATTTTCCAAAAACATGAATAGGATAGTCAAAATAAGTTTGTTTACCAAGTTAAAGCATGTATGTATAAATAGAAAACATCTACTATACATATAACATATGTAAACTTGTTTTGATCAACTATTCATAAAAACCAAATATCAAATCATAAAACGTGTGTGTTTTGTGCACTTGAGCATATCAACTAAACTAAGCTTTACAAATGGATCTAAAAACTCTATCTAAACTAGGATACCTAAGTCTTCTTGACGATCTTCATCTTCAAGTAGACTTGCTCCAAAACTCCATCCATGGGCTAGGCAAAGTGTGAACTTGAAGCTTTGGCCCTGGAATCACCATAAATAGCTTCTAATCATCTTGTTGAAGCTAATCACCAACTAATATCCTGTTAATGATCTGAAACTTAGAAACACAAGAATATTAGTAAACATAACTACATGAGTGTTGATCATCATCAAAACTAGAGTGGAAGGCCATTGGGCCAACAGGCACAACGGTTAGAAATCTGACTGTTGAGCGGTCGATCGGGCGGTCGACCGACAGCAGACCAGGCTGCTGAGCTGGCCTCCAACGGCCACATTTTTTAAGCCTATAATAGGGGCTTCTCTTGGACTGTTTTCTATAAGATTTGAAGAGAGTTTTTGGGCTAGTTTTTCTGACCTATCTCAGTGATTTTCTCCACATGTTTTAGAGCTAATATTTCCAAATCAAAAGGTGAGTTTTATCAAGAGGGTTTCAAAAGTGATTCTTTGAGTTATTCACCACTAAATCAATCCTAGTTTTTCTCACACATACTTGAGCTTTCTATTGCTATAGCAATCCTATAGGAGAGTTGTTGTGAGAGTGTTTTAGGTGATCAAAGTGTTTAGATCACCAGGTGTTGTAACGCCCCGATCCCGGCGAATACGGGGACGTCACTGCAACGTATATACGTAAGTCCGAAGTACCTTCCCGTATATACGCTAAGCATCAGTACAGACAAGAATCAGAGTACGGAAGCAAATGGTGCATTATACATTCCAACACATATATACATACAATTACAGAGTTATCACCAGAGGTGATGAATATTACAATAATAATACATCACAGATATGCGCAAATGCGAGAGTACAAAAGATATACATGTGCGAATGATACAAAAGGGAGCTCACATACAGGCATACAAGGAAAAGTACAAGAGTAAATAGAAAAAGGGCACTCACGAGTTTGCTAAGAGGAAACTCGAGAGGCATACAGGGGGCCTAGAAGGATGTGGCTCTGGACGGTCAGCTGGAGATCCACGCTACCGCTGCGCCACTCTGATGCAGTAACGGGGAGAATCCACACGCTCCGGGCTCCATAACCTGGACATGAGAATCCAGGGGAGTCAGTGAAACTCCCCAGGCGAGTAGGAATATGGATGCCAGGTGGCGAGTCAGGAGGAGCACAAGTGTCAAGTACAGAAGACAGGAGGGTTAGAACACAAATGAAGTATATAAGAAAAGATATCAAATAGGAAATACTCAGGAGGCAGATAGGTTAGGGCAGGCATGAACAGGTATGGCATAATAATCATAAAACAGAAAATCCGAATAAAACCAATACAACAAATATGGTAAGGCACATCACAGATTCATAGCCGTTTAAGTTGCAGGCTTTAGTATGCGTCCCATTCCACATACCTCTACTTACAACTTAAAGAGCCGATTATTATGACATTTTATTATTACTCGTCTTACCCTGATATCTAGCTATGTGAACTAGCGTCCCAACGCACATAGATCCATATCCGAGTAAAGCAAGGTTGTTATTGGAAACTAGCGGGGGTATCAACGAACTATGTTTACAGTGGGTCCCGTACATGCCCGGGACAACGGTCCAGGATTGTTCCGTTGCATGGAAACGGAAGCCAGCCGCAAGGCTAAACAGGAGGGACTTATGCATGCCCTTATCATGATGGTACCAGTAATGAGGGAGCCAGCTCTCCCCTCGGTCCCCTGGAGGCCCACAGGTCAGACCGGAACATGTAGTTGCACAACATTCCTAAAAGCCACTGTAAACACGAACACATATTGATATCCGCATGTTTCCCCCGACCCAATACAAGTTGGTCCTTTTAGGATTCATTAGTTTAATTATCACTTTACGGGAATAACAGGAAATGGACATGATCAGGAAATCAGGAGTACGTAAGAACTATATAGTCAGGTCACTGCATATAAAGCAGGAATACAAGTCACTGATCATGATACAGGATAATAAGGTAAGGTTCCCGTAAAGGTGATAATCACAAGTCAAGTATATCATGCTGGGTGTCAAGTGATAGCATGACAGGGTGATGATATTTAGTAAACAACCAAACATAACAAGAGATTGATAAAGTCCGGGTTAAGTCATGGCAAGAGATCAATAATAGTCAGGGCAAGTCATAGCATAACTAAAGGGTCTTGCCAAATAGTAGCATGGCAGGTGGTCAGGTGATAACATACTAAATGGTCAGGTGATATACATGTGTTAAAAGGAAGCATACAACTAACAAGTCTGAAGCAATGACAAGTAGTAACATGGAAGTGACTCAAAGCCCAACGACCACGAAGGGTCGGCCACGCATGGTATACGATAAAGAAGCAAGCATATCATAAGCATGGTACAAGCACAAGATGAAGCTACCATAATACAAGCAATGTAGTGCAATACATGAATATGGAAATAAGAAGCGAAATACTCATCGACCGATGAAACGGGAAACTCAAATAGAGGCGAGACTACTCGCCTAAATCACCAATATGCCAAAAGATCCAAAATCCACGGAAGCTCGGGATGCGCCATAACCTGTGATATAATTATGTAGAGTGAACTGGAGAGAGAGAAAGAGAGAAGGTAAGATGATGTTTGTCAAGTGACAAGTCAAGCAATACCAATACATGATATAAGGCTAGAGGGTAAGGTTCATATTCAAGAAAGGAATCAACTAAGACAACCAGCTAAAGTTAGTCGACTAGGATGGAAGAGTAGTCGACTAATAGTGGAGTTAGTCGACTAACAGTTTGGTATAGTCGACTAAAACTGGGTTCCAGAGAGTTGATATTCTGATCCAGGAAAAGTTAGTCGACTGGGTGGAAAGAGTAGTCGACTAACAGACATCTCAAGTCGACTAACAGTCATGTCAAGTCGACTAATACTGTGATACAGAGAGTTTGGGTTTCTGGTTCAGGAAAGGTTAGTCGACTAGGGTCAAGGGAGTAGTCGACTAATCGAGGTTTCTAGTCGACTAATAAATAACCTAAGTCGACTAAAACTGTGCTCCAGAAAGGTTACGTTTCAGCTAGGGTTTTCTAGTCGACTAATCTATAGGTCTAGTCGACTAATCGACTGGAAACAGCATACAGAACAGATTTTCTAGGGTTTCGTTTGATGGCTAAATAATCATGGATTTGAAGACACAATTGAACATGATAGATAAACTTAAGTATACTAAGAATTAATCAAGCCTTGGTGATGAAAATTACTTACCAAAAGGAGTGGTTGATGATGGAAAAGAGAGTGGAGATGTTGGTGGAGTTGATGAAGTTGTTGGAGTTGATGACCTTGTGGTGGCTTCCCATGGAGATGAAGGAGGAAGAAGATGAAGGGGAGAAGTTGGAGTAGGTGTGGTGGTGGAGATGAAGGAGATGGAGGTGGCTAGGGTTGGCTCTGGGTGAAGAGAAGAAGGAGAAAGGTGAAGTGAAGAATGAAGTGAAAAAAGGAAATGAAATGAAAAGGGAGGTTTAAATAGGATTTTGGATTTGTGAAGGAGGTGTAATTAATGTAGATGAGAGGGGGCTTTTTGCAAAGTGGAGGAGGGGATGAGTGTCCCTCTCTTGGCCACTTGGCCGGCCATGGGGGAGAGAGAGAAAGGGGGCATTAATGGTGGAGGTTGGTGGAAGTGAGTGGAGGAAAATGGAATTTGGGAGAAAATGGGATTTTGGGAAATTGGAATCCTTGTGGATTATGGAGGAAGGAAAGAAAGAAAATAGGAAAAGGAAAAGAAAATGGAAAAGGGAAATTATTCTCTTGGAAGAGAAAATAAAAAATAATGAAAGTGGCGGATTCCCGGGATTCAGTTGCAGATGCGGAAATCTTTCGGGAAAATACCGGAATCGTCCGAAATTCAAGTATCTCGGAACGACCCGAAATAATTATCAAAAATCAAGAATATTATACTAAGTATCATAGTGAAATCCGTTTTAAGAAATACTTTATAGTTTTAAAACTAAAAATCCCGGAATCAGTTACCTACCGACTCCGATGGAATTTTCATAAAATCATAAAATCCTCAGAAAAAGAATGTAGGTAGAAAATATGATTCTAAGAAATAATGCCTAAAGGACCTTCTAGAAATTCCAAGTGGTTTGAGAATTAAAAATCCAGGAATCGGTCAGCGGCACTGGCCGACACCGGTTTTGAAGATTTTTATTTTAATTCAAGAAAATTTCAGAAAATCATAGAAAATATATAATATTGGAAAATGGTATTTGAAACAGAAATCGGTCAAATCAGAATACCGGAAAGACCAAATCGAGTAATACACTAGGATCGGGCCTTCGGTTCAGACTAGGGCTGACTCCGAATCCACGAATCCAAATTCAAGACAAAACAGTCATATAAGGAATTCATAATACAGAATAAATACAGGAAACAAATCGAAAAAATACGACCGAAAATGAATACGCAACTAAGTACGTATTCCGGGAACGGGGTATTACAATCCACCCACCTTACAAAAAATTGCGTCCTCGCAATTTCGTTAAGGGGTAAATTGAATACAAAGGGGACAGCGGTGGAATTTATACCAATTAAGATATGAAGCACTAGAGGTAGGGCTCTCAAGTCGACTGAACAATAATCATCCTCCGCACTTCCGGCTGTATAAATCTTCGAATAATGCTGAATAATACTGCTGATGTCGTGGCTGTGAAATAAATAAGCCAGAATACCGAAGACAAAGAAAACCCTGATAGTCCTGAGCATAATAATAAAGAAGACCGATAATTAAGAATCCCGAATACCAGGCATCAATCACTCTGAACGATATAGTAGAGAATGTAGAATATCCGTAGAGAATTCCGACTGCTGACTTCTGAAAAATAGCCAGATCAAGATCGATCTGGAGAATACCAAGCTTCATAGAATTCACCGAAGGGATCACATAATAGCTCATGCAGAACCAGCCACTACCTCTCTAGTCTAGTCATATCTTAAGATAGTATAAGGCTTCATAAAACCAAAACAGGGAAAGGATAGGAGGAATTAGGAATCAAAGGAAGGATGGCCAAGAAATAGATAACTCTGCACTTGTAGTTGGAATGTATAACCAAGACTCAAGTATTCCAGTTGCAAATTTCATTACCATTAATTTGCCCTCTGGACGTACTGAGGAAGTTAGAGCCTAAGCTCTGATACCATCCTGTAACGCCCCGATCCCGGCGAATACGGGGACGTCACTGCAACGTATATACGTAAGTCCGAAGTACCTTCCCGTATATACGCTAAGCATCAGTACAGACAAGAATCAGAGTACGGAAGCAAATGGTGCATTATACATTCCAACACATATATACATACAATTACAGAGTTATCACCAGAGGTGATGAATATTACAATAATAATACATCACAGATATGCGCAAATGCGAGAGTACAAAAGATATACATGTGCGAATGATACAAAAGGGAGCTCACATACAGGCATACAAGGAAAAGTACAAGAGTAAATAGAAAAAGGGCACTCACGAGTTTGCTAAGAGGAAACTCGAGAGGCATACAGGGGGCCTAGAAGGATGTGGCTCTGGACGGTCAGCTGGAGATCCACGCTACCGCTGCGCCACTCTGATGCAGTAACGGGGAGAATCCACACGCTCCGGGCTCCATAACCTGGACATGAGAATCCAGGGGAGTCAGTGAAACTCCCCAGGCGAGTAGGAATATGGATGCCAGGTGGCGAGTCAGGAGGAGCACAAGTGTCAAGTACAGAAGACAGGAGGGTTAGAACACAAATGAAGTATATAAGAAAAGATATCAAATAGGAAATACTCAGGAGGCAGATAGGTTAGGGCAGGCATGAACAGGTATGGCATAATAATCATAAAACAGAAAATCCGAATAAAACCAATACAACAAATATGGTAAGGCACATCACAGATTCATAGCCGTTTAAGTTGCAGGCTTTAGTATGCGTCCCATTCCACATACCTCTACTTACAACTTAAAGAGCCGATTATTATGACATTTTATTATTACTCGTCTTACCCTGATATCTAGCTATGTGAACTAGCGTCCCAACGCACATAGATCCATATCCGAGTAAAGCAAGGTTGTTATTGGAAACTAGCGGGGGTATCAACGAACTATGTTTACAGTGGGTCCCGTACATGCCGGGACAACGGTCCAGGATTGTTCCGTTGCATGGAAACGGAAGCCAGCCGCAAGGCTAAACAGGAGGGACTTATGCATGCCCTTATCATGATGGTACCAGTAATGAGGGAGCCAGCTCTCCCCTCGGTCCCCTGGAGGCCCACAGGTCAGACCGGAACATGTAGTTGCACAACATTCCTAAAAGCCACTGTAAACACGAACACATATTGATATCCGCATGTTTCCCCGACCCAATACAAGTTGGTCCTTTTTAGGATTCATTAGTTTAATTATCACTTTACGGGAATAACAGGAAATGGACATGATCAGGAAATCAGGAGTACGTAAGAACTATATAGTCAGGTCACTGCATATAAAGCAGGAATACAAGTCACTGATCATGATACAGGATAATAAGGTAAGGTTCCCGTAAAGGTGATAATCACAAGTCAAGTATATCATGCTGGGTGTCAAGTGATAGCATGACAGGGTGATGATATTTAGTAAACAACCAAACATAACAAGAGATTGATAAAGTCCGGGTTAAGTCATGGCAAGAGATCAATAATAGTCAGGGCAAGTCATAGCATAACTAAAGGGTCTTGCCAAATAGTAGCATGGCAGGTGGTCAGGTGATAACATACTAAATGGTCAGGTGATATACATGTGTTAAAAGGAAGCATACAACTAACAAGTCTGAAGCAATGACAAGTAGTAACATGGAAGTGACTCAAAGCCCAACGACCACGAAGGGTCGGCCACGCATGGTATACGATAAAGAAGCAAGCATATCATAAGCATGGTACAAGCACAAGATGAAGCTACCATAATACAAGCAATGTAGTGCAATACATGAATATGGAAATAAGAAGCGAAATACTCATCGACCGATGAAACGGGAAACTCAAATAGAGGCGAGACTACTCGCCTAAATCACCAATATGCCAAAAGATCCAAAATCCACGGAAGCTCGGGATGCGCCATAACCTGTGATATAATTATGTAGAGTGAACTGGAGAGAGAGAAAGAGAGAAGGTAAGATGATGTTTGTCAAGTGACAAGTCAAGCAATACCAATACATGATATAAGGCTAGAGGGTAAGGTTCATATCAAGAAAGGAATCAACTAAGACAACCAGCTAAAGTTAGTCGACTAGGATGGAAGAGTAGTCGACTAATAGTGGAGTTAGTCGACTAACAGTTTGGTATAGTCGACTAAAACTGGGTTCCAGAGAGTTGATATTCTGATCCAGGAAAAGTTAGTCGACTGGGTGGAAAGAGTAGTCGACTAACAGACATCTCAAGTCGACTAACAGTCATGTCAAGTCGACTAATACTGTGATACAGAGAGTTTGGGTTTCTGGTTCAGGAAAGGTTAGTCGACTAGGGTCAAGGGAGTAGTCGACTAATCGAGGTTTCTAGTCGACTAATAAATAACCTAAGTCGACTAAAACTGTGCTCCAGAAAGGTTACGTTTCAGCTAGGGTTTTCTAGTCGACTAATCTATAGGTCTAGTCGACTAATCGACTGGAAACAGCATACAGAACAGATTTTCTAGGGTTTCGTTTGATGGCTAAATAATCATGGATTTGAAGACACAATTGAACATGATAGATAAACTTAAGTATACTAAGAATTAATCAAGCCTTGGTGATGAAAATTACTTACCAAAAGGAGTGGTTGATGATGGAAAAGAGAGTGGAGATGTTGGTGGAGTTGATGAAGTTGTTGGAGTTGATGACCTTGTGGTGGCTTCCCATGGAGATGAAGGAGGAAGAAGATGAAGGGGAGAAGTTGGAGTAGGTGTGGTGGTGGAGATGAAGGAGATGGAGGTGGCTAGGGTTTGGCTCTGGGTGAAGAGAAGAAGGAGAAAGGTGAAGTGAAGAATGAAGTGAAAAAGGAAATGAAATGAAAAGGGAAGGTTTAAATAGGATTTTGGATTTGTGAAGGAGGTGTAATTAATGTAGATGAGAGGGGGCTTTTTGCAAAGTGGAGGAGGGGATGAGTGTCCCTCTCTTGGCCACTTGGCCGGCCATGGGGGAGAGAGAGAAAGGGGGCATTAATGGTGGAGGTTGGTGGAAGTGAGTGGAGGAAAATGGAATTTGGGAGAAAATGGGATTTTGGGAAATTGGAATCCTTGTGGATTATGGAGGAAGGAAAGAAAGAAAATAGGAAAAGGAAAAGAAAATGGAAAAGGGAAATTATTCTCTTGGAAGAGAAAATAAAAAATAATGAAAGTGGCGGATTCCCGGGATTCAGTTGCAGATGCGGAAATCTTTCGGGAAAATACCGGAATCGTCCGAAATTCAAGTATCTCGGAACGACCCGAAATAATTATCAAAAATCAAGAATATTATACTAAGTATCATAGTGAAATCCGTTTTAAGAAATACTTTATAGTTTTAAAACTAAAAATCCCGGAATCAGTTACCTACCGACTCCGATGGAATTTTCATAAAATCATAAAATCCTCAGAAAAAGAATGTAGGTAGAAAATATGATTCTAAGAAATAATGCCTAAAGGACCTTCTAGAAATTCCAAGTGGTTTGAGAATTAAAAATCCAGGAATCGGTCAGCGGCACTGGCCGACACCGGTTTTGAAGATTTTTATTTTAATTCAAGAAAATTTCAGAAAATCATAGAAAATATTAATATTGGAAAATGGTATTTGAAACAGAAATCGGTCAAATCAGAATACCGGAAAGACCAAATCGAGTAATACACTAGGATCGGGCCTTCGGTTCAGACTAGGGCTGACTCCGAATCCACGAATCCAAATTCAAGACAAAACAGTCATATAAGGAATTCATAATACAGAATAAATACAGGAAACAAATCGAAAAAATACGACCGAAAATCTGAATACGCAACTAAGTACGTATTCCGGGAACGGGTATTACAGGTGTTCTACTTTGTATTTGAGGAGGCGGACTTGCGGGTTCGTGTTGTTTTCGAGTTCTAGTGAGAGCTCGGTGTACAGGTACGGCCTCGGCAAGCTAGTGTGCTTGCGGTGTGTGGTTCCTGCGGGAACAAGAGAGGGACTAGTGAGTCCAAGGAGTTCTAGTGTGAACTCGTTGTAGGTATTGCGGCACCGAGTGATCCGGTGGGATTAGTTTATAGTGAAAATCCTTCATAGTGTTGAAGACGGGGACGTAGAGCAAGGGTGCTCGAACCTCGAAACAATTCTCCCGTATTTGCAATTGCTCTCTCTCTATCTCTCACTTGTATTTATATCTTGCATGTGCTCTTATTGTTCATATATACTTGCTGATATACTTGGCTTAACTTGATATATGCTTGGGGATTATTTGCTCACACTTGTATTCAATCAAGAGAGCCATAGCGGACCTCAACTCTTATCTAGAGGAATCTTGAGGAGATAGTCCAGAGCCCATCACCGAGAATTCGGCTACACTTTTGTGTATACCTTGGTGTGTTTCACATAATAGATTTTAGTTGCATAAATAGTTTTAATTTCGCATTAATTCATTATTAGATTAGCTAGTCACCTATTCACCCCCCCTCTAGGTGATTTCAATATTGCTACTCTGTGCCTCTACCCAAGAAGGTAGAGCATCAGAGCCTACAATTATGTTTCCGTGGCATTTGTAGTGGACAACTAATAGATCTTTTTATAGATGCTTTTACACTGCAAAATATTGCTTCTGTATGTATTAGATTTCCTTATTAATTTATTTTACACACTGTATTTAATTCAACAATAAAGTGGTTGTTTGTAAATGTTAAAAATGGTTTAGACTTGCAATTAGGCATGCGTCTAATTCATTTATCTTTTATATTACTGTTGAAGAGTGTTGGAGCAAAAGGTTGTGTGCATAGCATGTAGTATAGGAACACTTTTGAATTGTTTACATTACTTAAGTGTTGCTTTTCATATACATATACACGTTGCACTAAATTGATTTAAGGGCTTGTCCTATAAACAAGATAAGGTGGGGAAGTCATTACCCTTCTTTAGCCCACAAATAATCTCCTCACTCACAAACCCAAGCCTAATTAAAAATAAGTAGACGTTAGCCCTAAGGACATCTCGGACTCAAATAGGGATTGATCTAAGGGGAAAGTTGTTAGAAGTTGACTCTTGCCAAATCAGTGTCTAAGGTTGGGGATTGAGGGGCAAAACCCCGAAGATTAGTTGTTTGGCATAATTAGGCCCATGATTAGGTATGAATACCACCCACTGATCATGCCCCTACCGGCCGATTAACTTGTGATCAGATTCTGCAATATACCCCTGTGGACAGTCTAACCAGTTAGGAGTCGTCTAGGTCTAAGGCCTACCCTAACTTTGGCTAGATTTTTTTTTCTTTTTATTTGTTTGTTTGTTTGCATGTTTTTGTTTATTGTTTTTACGCCTTGGTGATATAGATTATAATTACAATTGTTCATATGCAAATAGTGATCCATATTTCACCCTGAACTTTTTTGACTCTGATATTACCAACCTAGCATATCATAACTTTAATCAACCAAGTATGTCGGATTGGTCTTATCCAAATCAATATATGTCCCAGTCCCAATTCTATGAACAAGACTAGAATAATCATCATCACTTTTCACAGAGTCAGTAGGGATACAACTATCTGTAAGATCACCTAGAGGGGGGTGAATAGGTGATGGCTAATCTAATGGTCACTTATGAACAAATAATGCGGAATTAAAACTAAGTTGACCAAATTAAACTTCTTTTAATTGAACACTTATGTATAACACAAGAGTGTTGCCGAATTCCCCTTGCGAGGCTCTGAACAAACTCCTCTAGATTCCCCTTGAATGGGTTGAGGTGCCGCGTTGGCTCTCTTGGTTGAATACAAGTGTTAGACAATCAATCCCAAGCAATTATATAACAATTAAGCACAAGGGTATATCAAGCATGTAAAGTAAATACAATGTAAGTAATGCAAGATATAATAGAGACAAAAAGAGTAAGAGAGCAAGAGTGAGCAATCGCAAACACAAAGGGTTTGTTTCAAGGTTCGAGCACACTTGCTCTACATCCCCGCCTTCGACACACGAAGGATTTCCACTATGCACGATCCAACCGGATCTCTCCTTGGTGCCGCAACACCTACAAGCCCTCGGACTCCCAAAGTCCCTTACACACCACAAGCCCACCGGCTCGTCGAGGTCGCACCTCAAGCTACAAGAGTTCGCACCCGAACCCTAAACAACCACGAGCACACTTGCCCGTCTCCTCAAAGTACAAGATGAAATCTTGGTGATCTAAACACTTGATCACCTACAAAAACTCTCACTACAACACCTATAGGATGAATAGCTCAATGGATGCTCAAGTGTAGTGTGAGAAATCAAGGAAAGAGATTGGTGATGGAAAACTCAAAGAATCACAATAAACACTCTCTTGATTAAATCCCTTTAGATAGGAAATATTAGCTCACTATTTTGTGGAGAAAACTCTTCTGAAGGTATGGGAAAAACTGGCTCTAAGAGTCTCTAAAATCTTGGCTCAAAACAATGACAAAACCCCCTTTTATAGAGGTCAGAAAAATCTGACCGTTGGGATCTGTCAGTGCTTCCGGTCGACCGGTCCGGTCGACCGGCAACGGTCAAAATCCGACCGTTGCAGCCTCCGGTCGACCGACTCGGTCGACCGAGCAACTAGAGGAGAGAGTAAACTCTCTGTCGGTCGACCGGCCCGGTCGACCGATAATTCCCGAGAGCAAAGCTCTCTTAAGCGGTCGACCGGTCCGGTCGACCGTCCTCCAGTGCACACAGGCGTGCACGCTGTGCACGTCGGTCGACCGACCCGGTCGACCGGCCTCTGTCAGTTCTGAAAAATCAGAACTGCCAGAACCTGAAAATATTGGGATTAAAGATTGGTCTTTTTGGCTTAATAAAAAATCCATAAATACTTAGAAATTCTACAAAAAATAGTTTTATGATATAGAAACATGCTTGCACAAAATCAAGGCATGTTATTAAAGATTTGACTATTTTTTGTAACTTGGAAATATTGGCTCATAATAAAAACTGTTTTTCTAAAACTTGTTTTTCCATAACTTCATCAAATACAAAAAACAAGATATACTTTAAAGCATAGTGTGTATGGATATGATCCACTACACAATCAAGATGAAATATCTAGTTTTTGACATAAAGCACTAAACTTGTTTTGGTTAAAGGATATGCATATAATAGATCACCAAAACCAAGTCATGTATTTTGACAAATGAAAAATCTTTTTCTAAAATAAAAATTCTTTTATGAAAGCAATCTTATAAAGAGTTCTATCAAGAGTGTGTGTGTGTGATATAACTTGAGCAATCCACTAATCTATTCTATCCTTTACATTTTATCTAAAACAAATAAAAATCTTATACCTAGACACAAGTCTTCAACTTCTTGAAGTCTTCACTTGAAGGCTTCTCATCTTCTTGACTTGGTCTTAGCTTGATCCAAAGCTCCTTGGATCACCCCGTGCTAGCTCCAAATTTTGACATTTAATCCTTTGTTGAGCTATGCACCTACTAAGATCTTGATAATGAATCTGTCACTAATTAAACACAAGATCATTAGTAATCATAACTTCATGAGTTGATCATCATCAAAACTAGGGTGATAAGCCTTTGGGCCAACAATCTCCCCCTTTTTGATGATGACAAAACTCATGGAGTTATATATGCATAGATTAAAGTAAAGCTTCAAAGAAGCTCCCCCTTAACTCATGCATATCAAATAAATGATAAAGATATGACAATGAAGCACATGACATGTATGCAAATGAATGGAGATAACACAAAAATTTGCAAACCAAAAAAAATATATATGCATAAATACAAATCTTATACAACCTTAAGTAAGGAAGACAAATACTTCTCCGCCTTAAGTAAGGAAATCATGCATATATCACAAATACTTCTCCCCTTTTTGTCAATCATCAACAAAGGGTTCAAAGTTCAAATCATCAAACAAATTTTCTCCCCCTTTTTGTCAAAAATAAGGAAATCAAGGAGGGTAGAATCAAATCAATCAATAAGATTTATATGCGATATACATTCATGAAGAGGAAGACGCTAAGTTAACTTCCCTACACATATGCATTACATGAAGAAGGGATGACAAGCCCTAACTCACATAACACATATTATGTAATGCATAAGAGGAGATGTGAAGCTCCCCCTACACACGTATATCATATAAAGAAGAGTTATCAAGCTCCTCATTTATGATATACTCAACATGAATCTATATGTAAGAGAGATGTTAAGCTCTCCTTGCATATAGGAAATACAAATCAAAAATTTTGAATATTTCTTTAACAAGACAAAATTTTGAACTTTTCTTATGAAAACAAAATTTTGAAATATCTTAAAATACACAACTTTCTTTTAAGGTACCAAATGTAGAACAATCAAATTTTGAATTTTGATACCAATTTTGAAATACAATGCATAAGCTTTTTTTAAAAAAAAAATAAGATTTGAAGTAAGCTTAGCATTAACAACTATTGTGCTTTCAAATATAAATCCATTTTAATACAAGCACACAACAATTGTATGAAAAGAGTATACCAATTTAAGTAGAGACATACATATATGAAAGAACAACATATGAGTATACACAATAAGAGGTCATATTGATACCAATTGAAAATATCCAATGATACCAATTGAAAATTAAGCTTAAGTGTATATATCATAAAATCTACCACATGAAGAACTCGAACTAGTTAAATGAAGGTATTTAACAACTAGTACGGAATCCTTCAATCAAGGAATAAAGCAAAAATTTTCATGAAATATCAATGAAACACAAGGCACTAAAAATCACTCTATCCATAAAGTCCAAATCAAAAAAGAAGTGAGTGTGATAGTGTTATGTGGAACATGGTATCATGAAAAATAGCAATAAAACTCAATATTCCTTAAAATTTTGAAATCATGAAATCTATCACAAAAATTTTATTGAAAAATTACAAAATTTTTATTAAAAACTAAAATTTATATTTCAAGATATATGTATGTTTTGACAAGACATTAAGTATACATACATATCCTTAAAACACATTTGAGTCTATATATAGATTTGCATGAAAGGCAAATGACTCAAGAGGTATCCATGTATATCTTAATATTTTGGCAAGACAAACATATACATGAAAAGAAAGCACACGATCATAGCATAAATCCGAAATGGGAATACAAGTTTAAAATGTAATAATCATCAAAACTTAGGCTATACTAACACACCTAATGGGCACAAATAAGCATTCAAACCCAATCATATATAGATTTATTTGTGATCCATAATGCGTATAAGTATAAATCCAAGTGTTGACAATTGCTAACATTTAAACTAATATTCAAATCATGAAGCATCAAATAAATTTTGAAAATACAAAAGAATTTATCCATATGATTTCAAATAGGATCATGTGAATCAATTTGAAGAATAGATAACTAGTTTAAATGGATTTTTGACAAACTAGTTAAAGATCCTTCAAAAATACAAAGTCAAATGTTTTCCATGAAAAATACTAAATACACTAAAGTTCAAGCACTCATAGTCCATAAAGCTCAAAAATATTTTGTATCATAAAGATGAGTGTTCAAAAGATCATGTAAATAGAATTTTTATGAAAATAGTCATTCAAGCTCAAAAAGATCATAAATCACATTTTGTTGTACAAATCAAAAACATGAAAAATCTCTTTTTTTTATTATTAAAATACTAATCTTCATGGTATATGTATGATTTATCCATTCTAACAATATGCATACATATCCCAAATATGAAAAGAGTCCAATATATATTGCATGAAGGCAAATGACTCAAGGGTATACATGTATATTTATTAGATTTGAATTAAACACACATATACATGAAGTAAGATCAAAGATAGGCATAACAAGTATAAATGACCGAATCATCAAAACTAGCCTATACACATGCATATAGTGGATACAAGTGAGTATGAAGTTCAAAATATATGAGTCAATTGTAGTTCACTATTTATATATGTATAAAAGCAAGTTTTGACACATTCTACATTTAAGCATGTAAATGCCACATGAAGCACATAAAATCTTAAAAACATGAACATGCTATGAATAATATTATGAAAATAAAAGCATGTACATAAATAAAATAGGAGTTTAGAAATTGTTACCAACTCCAAAGCTCCTAGCATGGTGGTTAACCCACCAAAATTCCTTGATAGCGGTGCTCCAAGTATGTGTCATTTTAGTTCAATTGCACCCACCATCAAGGCACCAAATCTCTCACGTTTTGAGAGATCCCTCACCTACATCAAATACACAAGGTGGGGATTTTGGTACCCATATTTTCTTAGGTCCTATGGGGTTAGTCTTGTAAGGAACCCAAGCATTTTTATTTTTATCAAAAATAAGAACATTTAACCTTTCATAACAAAATTTCTTAGATGGCCTTTGCGGCCACAATGTGCACATGTGTACACCTTAGCATACTTATGAGTGGGAGTGTGAGCATGATGTGCATCATAAGCATGGTCATGATGATGATGTGCATGAGTATGAGGAACTTTTTCTTTTGAAACAAGGATTCCAATCTAGTATGATTGAATGCACATGAGCTCAAATTAGAGCTCAAATTATCAATTTTATTTTTCAAATTTTAATCTCATTTTGATCAATGTGTGCATGAGAAGCATGATGAGATATAGAATCACTTTTCTTTTTCTTTTGTGAAACAAAATCTTTTTCTTTTTCACAAATTTTTCTTTTCAAAGATTTATTTTCTTGAAAAACATCTTCCTTTTGTTTTTCCACCAAATCAATCTTATTTTTCAAAATAGTGTTCCCTTCACACAAATCATTCAATTTAGACATTAAGGAAATATTCTCATTTTTCAAATCTTCATTTTCTTTTTCTAAACATGCAAGTTTATTTCTACAAGAATCATTTCCTACATGCATGCAATCAAATTTCTTTTTCCAACTTTTATTATCTTTTTCTAAGCATGCAATGTTATCTCTCAATGAGTCATGTTCTTTATGCATGCAAGCAATGTTCTTTTTCAAATTTTTATTTTCTTTTCTAATCATGTCATATTTTTCAAGCAAAAGATGACAAAAGGTAGATAGCTCATCATATGACATGTCTACATCCTCATCATCGGATTCGGTGTTTACCTCAAGGGGGTTATCCCTTGGACCATGTAGCACACGTTGGAGATGTCGCTTCCAACGTCCGAATTGCTCCCCGCATAGTATAGATCCTTTTCGCCAAGGGAGGTGATGATGTTCCAAGCTACAAAAGCCGATTCAACATTAGAAACCCTAGATAAATAATCATCATTTAGGGTTGACTTAATAGCATGAAGGGCTTTTGCATTAGCCTCAATGTTCTTACCATTTAAGCAATATTCTTTATTAGTTGTGGCAAGATATACACTAAGGCCAAGTCCTTTGAGGAACAAAGACATCTTAACCTTCCAAATTTGGATGTTAAGAGTGTCAAAGGTGGGTGGTGACATGAAGTCCATGGTGTGTGTATAAAATATTGTGATTAGCCTAAAGGAGGATCTTTAACTCTAGGTTGTTAGACCTAATATCAAGAGCACTTGGCTCTGATACCAATTGTAAGATCACCTAGAGGGGGGGTGAATAGGTGATGGCTAATCTAATGGTCACTTATGAACAAATAATGCGGAATTAAAACTAAGTTGACCAAATTAAACTTCTTTTAATTGAACACTTATGTATAACACAAGAGTGTTGCCGAATTCCCCTTGCGAGGCTCTGGACAAACTCCTCTAGATTCCCCTTGAATGGGTTGAGGTGCCGCGTTGGCTCTCTTGGTTGAATACAAGTGTTAGACAATCAATCCCAAGCAATTATATAACAATTAAGTACAAGTGTATATCAAGCATGTAAAGTAAATACAATGTAAGTAATGCAAGATATAATAGAGACAAAAAGAGTAAGAGAGCAAGAGTGAGCAATCGCAAACACAAAGGGTTTGTTTCGAGGTTCGAGCACACTTGCTCTACATCCCCGCCTTCGACACACGAAGGATTTCCACTATGCACGATCAAACCGGATCTCTCCTTGGTGCCGCAACACCTACAAGCCCTCGGACTCCCAAAGTCCCTTACACACCACAAGCCCACCGGCTCGTCGAGGTCGCACCTCAAGCTACAAGAGTTCGCACCCGAACCCTAAACAACCACGAGCACACTTGCCCGTCTCCTCAAAGTACAAGATGAAATCTTGGTGATCTAAACACTTGATCACCTACAAAAACTCTCACTACAACACCTATAGGATGAATAGCTCAATGGATGCTCAAGTGTAGTGTGAGAAATCAAGGAAAGAGATTGGTGATGGAAAACTCAAAGAATCACAATAAACACTCTCTTGATTAAATCCCTTTAGATAGGAAATATTAGCTCACTATTTTGTGGAGAAAACTCTTCTGAAGGTATGGGAAAAACTGGCTCTAAGAGTCTCTAAAATCTTGGCTCAAAACAATGACAAAACCCCCTTTTATAGAGGTCAGAAAAATCTGACTGTTGGGATCTGTCAGTGCTTCCGGTCGACCGGTCCGGTCGACCGGCAACGGTCAAAATCCGACCGTTGCAGCCTCCGGTCGACCGACTCGGTCGACCGAGCAACTGGAGGAGAGAGTAAACTCTCTGTCGGTCGACCGGCCCGGTCGACCGATAATTCCCGAGAGCAAAGCTCTCTTAAGCGGTCGACCGGTCCGGTCGACCGTCCTCCAGTGCACACAGGCGTGCACGCTGTGCACGTCCGGTCGACCGACCCGGTCGACCGGCCTCTGTCAGTTCTGAAAAATCAGAACTGCTAGAACCTGAAAATATTGGGATTAAAGATTGGTCTTTTTGGCTTAATAAAAAATCCCATAAATACTTAGAAATTCTACAAAAAATAGTTTTATGATATAGAAACATGCTTGCACAAAATCAAGGCATGTTATTAAAGATTTGACTATTTTTTATAACTTGGAAATATTGGCTCATAATAAAAACTGTTTTTCTAAAACTTGTTTTTCCATAACTTCATCAAATACAAAAACAAGATATACTTTAAAGCATAGTGTGTATGGATATGATCCACTACACAATCAAGATGAAATATCTAGTTTTTGACATAAAGCACTAAACTTGTTTTGGTTAAAGGATATGCATATAATAGATCACCAAAACCAAGTCATGTATTTTGACAAATGAAAAATCTTTTTCTAAAATAAAAATTCTTTTATGAAAGCAATCTTATAAAGAGTTCTATCAAGAGTGTGTGTGTGTGATATAACTTGAGCAATCCACTAATCTATTCTATCCTTTACATTTTATCTAAAACAAATAAAAATCTTATACCTAGACACAAGTCTTCAACTTCTTGAAGTCTTCACTTGAAGGCTTCTCATCTTCTTGACTTGGTCCAAGCTTGATCCAAAGCTCCTTGGATCACCCCGTGCTAGCTCCAATCTTGACATTTAATCCTTTGTTGAGCTATGCACCTACTAAGATCTTGATAATGAATCTGTCACTAATTAAACACAAGATCATTAGTAATCATAACTTCATGAGTTGATCATCATCAAAACTAGGGTGATAAGCCTTGGGCCAACACTATCCTGAGTCATATAGTCAACAATCTTACTAACATCCAACTTCATATACTCCTTCTCCCGAACAACCATTAGAAGAATCAATTTACTTGAAAAGAGGATGGAAGCCTTAGAAGAGCTTGAGCGACGAATTCAAATTCTAGAAGACTCAAAAATCCCGTCAAAATATTCAAATAAAAAATTCTTACTCTATTTTTCACGAAGAACATACGACTTAAAAAGAGTACGGAATCCATTATTCAATTCCAAAGTGATCCTTTAAATAAGATGGAAGCAAGACTTAGTCAATTGAAAAACATGCAAAGGAATAAGAAAACTCTCTTTACCCAATCTGGGCTATTCTTGACACTTCTAGCCATATGATGAAAATAAACAATCATGGAATCTTGACGACTTTGACCAAGATTCAATTTCATCACACAAACTTGGACTTGACCAATTTCAAACCTTGGACAAATTTGTAAGATTTCATTCAATCAGATTAAACTTGAATGTGAATGTGACCCCGATCCCCAAACCTTGTGATTCAGTTTCCATCTTTGAATCTATGTTGACTCTGGTATCCTTACCCAATTTGGACTATTTTCCGAGCCAACAATTATTCCGTACCCATCAATCTAGAGAAATTGAATCACCAATTTGAGATAGTCACATTCCACTGATGGAAAAAAGAATGTGAATTTCAATTCTTGGATTTGGACTCAACTCTTGAACCAAAGCTGACTCTCGAACCAAAGTTGATTTTTTTGAGTTAGTATTGGTTCTGAACCTATCAATATTGAGCCCAAGTCAACCATTCCATCAAGTCACATTCTTTTGTTGGACATAGGTATAGACCATGATGACTCCGTGATGATTTTTCAAGAATGGCCATGTAAAGGGAATAAGTTTATGATAGGATCTTTCATGATTCTATTCATATTAGGAATTGAAATTAGGTAAATAGAAAGAGGTCAATAAAGGTAGGTTCCGTGAACCACCACATTATTTTTATTAGGTAGCAACGCTTGGCCCAATCCGATCACCACCGGAACCCCACCTTGAGGTAACATTATCCTTCCTTTCTTCTTTTTCTTACATTTAAGCATTCATTCATACATTGAGGACAATGCATAAGATAGGTGTGGGGGAGGGTTCTAACATAACATAGGTTTCTTTTTATTAAAATAAAAAAATTAACATTTTATTTGTTTAAAAAAAATTCTTGAAGAGAGAGAAATATTTTGACATATTTTTTCTAAAGTCAACTTTAAGAAATAGGAGAATCATAATTAGGATTTCTTATACTTGGTCAAAATAAGATTATTTGTTAATTTCTAGTATTTGGAAGAAAATTTGGAAAAGTAATTTGTCTGATTTTACCTTGATGAAATATGCATGTTTTATATACTCACACACTTAGAGTTCAAAAACTAAGATTCTTATGCCTTACATAAAAAGAAAAATATATATATACACATACTTATATTATAAATCCTTGATTAAGCTGGGTATTTGTGCCTCATAAAGCATGAGTATTCACGCCTAAAAGTGGTCCATATAATAAAATTCTTAATTGTGTTGCCTTTTTTTCGAGTCCTTAAGTCCTTGAGGTGTTTGCTCATCGGTGCCTAAGACCGTCCGGTTTGGGAGTCATCGATTAAAGGCACGTTACATGGGCAGATTAGAAAGCCTAAAAAAATTAAGAAATAATACCATCAAAAAAATATAAGAAAAATCAACAAATATGGCATAAGAGTTAGAGTTAATGAACTCTTAGTCAAAATTTCACGGTCACGAAGGTACCATATGACTTAGGGTAAAGTAATAGACTAAATAAGAAATACAATTTGACCCTTACTTTGATTGATAACAATTTTTGAATAGAGACTAAGTTTAGGAATGAAAATTAGTTTTTCTATAACTTATAGATTACTTGAACTCTTACAATAATACTTCAAATATTTTTCTCCTTCAAAATGTGTTTTCAAAATACTAATACTTTGTAGGTATAATCCACTGAAAACCCTCACGAGACAAAAACTCGTCCTCTAGGATAACTTAGAGGTTGGTTAAAGGCTTGTTGCATATTGCTCAGTGCAATCACGTGACTTGCGAAAGTGGTCTAATAAATTCTTAGGTTTAATTTTGATGTTTTGCTTGAGGAGAGGAAGCAAAAAGATGTGGGGGTGTGATCACACACGTGCGTTGCATGTCTTCATATCATATGTGTCACATTTTGCATTTTATATAAATAAAACTCTGTTATTGATATATTTTCATGTTTAATGGCTTATAAGGTAATTAAGGATGAAAAAAGAGAGAAAAGACATTTTTCCAATTAAATCTAAAAGCTCAAAGAAAGGAGATCGATTCAAATTCAGAGATCCTAAATGCCATATTATCTAAAGACCAGGTATATTAGATGAGATAATATCATTCCAAATTCAAAGAAAATAGATTAGAAGAAGACCCTATCGGTTTCACTGAAGATAAAGAGATAGATTACCAAATTTAAAGCAGAAATTCAAAATCCAATGGAATAAAATGGATAGAGTGAAGATCAACGGATGAGATGAAGTAATTTAGACTTGGATTCAGATTGGATACATTTTAGTATTTGAATCATCACTTTCGTTACCGAAACTCAAATCTGATGATTCAAGATGATCCAGAAATAAGACTTAAAGGGCTACAACTCTTACATTGTTTCACTGTTTCTAATTCTATTATTTGATAAGTTATATTCAGCAATCAACATGCCAACAAGTTGTAGATTAGAATTGAATATTCATATCAAATCAAATTTTTGAGATAAGGGAAGAATTTAAATTCATAAATAGCTAGCTCTCCCTATTTTTTGAATCATTTCTTTATCCATTTCTATTCTATAAATCTATTCTAAAAATACCCTACACATCAGAGGCAGAGGATGTCAAGCAGAGAATAGAATAGATTTTGTATAGGTTTGACTTAGGTTCTTCCTTTTCTTTAATGTATTTTTATTTTGTTTATGTAACTGAGAGGAGGAAAAGTTTTCATGGAGGAATGAGAAAGAGCTTGTACTGAGAGTGATACCTGTGTAAGTATTCATCTTTTTTTCATTATTATTTAATCAAATCAAAAGTTACTTTTTCTTCTTTATTCTTGTTTTTTTTTTTTTTTGCTTTCCTCGAAGTGTTTGTAATCCCAGTGAATCCAATAACCTCAGACTGTTTCGCCATTGCAAGTGCCCTTGATGGCCTATCGTGATGGATAACTATTCCTTTGTTAGTTTAGCTTGTCCTTTTATTCATAGTGCAGATCGGGAACGGGGAAGATCCTTCACGTCATGCTTGATCGCCTTCAAAGACTAGTAAGTCGTAGCGACAGATCCGAGGTATTGAGTATGAAAGAGGTAAGTAAGAATTTTTATTTTTTTTAATTCTTAGTTTAGAATTCTGTTCCAACTCCAACATTCTCTTCTTTATTTAGTTTTTCCTTATCTTTTGTAAATAAAACAACAACAACAACATCATCTTTTATTTTACCATCTTTTTCACATCTTCTAACTCAATATTTTTGTTTTTTTCCCTAAAACTGAGAAGAAATTCCTAACATATTTTTGTAAACTCAAAAAGAAACAAACTGAACTTAAAAGCTTCCATCGCTAGTCCCTCCTTGTGGATCACGACCCGTATAGCCACTTGCTATTGTGGTAGTATTAAGAACTTGCACTTCTATTTTGTATTTCTGAAATTTTGTATTTTTGTGTGCAGGTGAAACCTCAATCATCTTGCAGCAGATGGTGCACTATGTCTTGCAGATTGAATGCCAATACTTGTATCATCAATCTTAACAGAACTGGGAGTATCAACTGTGACAGCTAATGTAGGATCTGTACTGGCATCATGCTTGCCAGATATTGCAGAATTAATTGTAGTTCTGGCAATATTCTTAGTTGGATCAAGTCTTGTATGACAGCAGCTACAAATGGCTTCTGTTAGATTGGGGACCAACGCTTCTTCCTTCTTGACATGGAGAGGATGTTTTCCCTATCATGGTTCCAATTGATGTCTCTCCATTGACTAATGATCTGGGACTTGACAAAGGTGCAATCAGGTGCTTCTTCCACCATATTGCATCCCCAGCAAGGCATGGCAGGGATGTAGTCGGATTACAACCAGGCTTGCTTAAGGTAGAATACCCTATGGGTGAGACTCCCAAACAAGCGGCCACCTTCATCAACTAGTTCATCTCTATAAAGGGTGACTTTCCTAAAGGTGAATTTCAGGCGCTGGAACGGGTTCATTCTTCTAACAAGTATTGGTGATCGAGGATGGTAGGCTTTATCCTCGAGGAACTAGAGGAAGTTCTTATATAGTTTGGCTTGTACGCAGCAGCAGTTAGGGTCGTGCAGTATAGTATCCCGCAAAGCTAATACCATTTTTAGAGCATTACAATCCACAGACGTGCACATTCTTCACCCCATTCAGAGAGATGGGGTTCAACCTTACATGAGATGCATGAAGTCTCCAGGTTGGTGATGGGGGATATTCTTTATAAAAAAATATATCCTTTTACGAAGAAATTGCACTTAATGATGAAAGATGCACCCTGGTGTACGAAATATACTGGAAAGTGTTGTGCCATTTCCACATCTGCGCTAAGGCTACTGGGTTAAAAGCTGGGGGAATTAAACAAAATGGCTAGGCAAACTACCTATTTAAATGTTTGGGAGACAAAGTTGGTCAAGTGTCTCATCTGGCTCCTAGCACAGATGTGGAGGTTTAGGAGGGGATCAACGCATCAACGAGCTTATACACCATAGGATCCAACAAACATACTTTTAGACCTGACACGATCTTCAAGATTTTTCATCAAGCCAAGGTCCTATTCCAAATAGGATCTGCTGGCTAGATTCTTGATTGTGTGGCTGAAGCGATGTGTTATACCCACACTTTTCATGAAGTTATAATTGCAGACGTGGTGTATCCGACTGTCCTGTTGGCATTCTGCTGAAATCTTGCTCTTCTCCCAGCAATGGTAGGGTGCATCCAGAGCAGACTTTAGGTTCTAACCAAGAGTTTTTGTGAGGTAAAAGCCTTGGAGGATGAAGATGGCAACATGCTGTCAATCAGAATGGCGATCCTAAGCTGAAGGTGCCCAATCTCAAAGTTGAATTACCATACACCTACTTGGTAACATGGCACGTTATGCACTACTCATCCCTGATAATGGTGGTATAGGCATCAGAAGGCTTCGTGCCATTTGTGTAGAAGCTGGAGTGCTCGAGTTGGCAATATACATATATGTTCTTTGTCAGGAGAATAATTTAGAGCGATGTCAGCTATCAGCTAGTCTGGTGTTTTCCCTGATATAGAAGATGCATCTTACAAAGAGCGCTTCCCAGACTTTGCAAGTCTATACGGGTTCATTACTTTGTCCACCAGTGTCTTTTGTTGGTTAACCAAACATTCAGCCCAAGTATTTGGTATCCCATCAAGGCGATCCATGCACAATCGAGTCATACATGCCGAGTCGATTTGCCAAGCAAATTGGATATGAACAACTTTATGTAGGAAATCAACCACCTGTCTTTGCTTCAGCGAAAATCTATTTGAAGGGGCATATACATGGTATTTCATCATGGTCAGAGGGATAGGAGCGATATTTAGTCTTTCACAAGAGCGCCCAACTCTTGTAGAAGTGTCAGTTTTGTACCTATCCATCATTGTCGACATGGAGTGGGTTACGAGATCAACACTTCGTGCATCAAGGGTATCAAGTCTACTTATAATGTGCATAAGTTTCAGGACAACTCATATTAGGGGGATGAACGAGTTTCTTCATGCTAAGCTTGAGGCTGGTCAGACAGAAGCTGTCAGATATAGAGAGAAGCCCGCTGAAGAACCCCATCAAAAAATATTCACGACACACGATCGCGAAGCGTATCGATCCCAATCCACTGAGACTAGCTCGAGTACCAAAGGACACGCCTAGAGCCTGAAGCAAAGTTCTTTCAAAGGGTACTTCAACATCCGGGCGAAGCCCGAACCATCTCACGCCGACTCCGAGGAAGACAAGGATGCTACCATTCAATTACATATGAGGAGTCATCGAACCATGATCTGCGATGGCTACCATTGAGGAGTTTGCCAGAAGAAGGAAAGTGATCGCGAACAAAGAAAGTGCCGATACGAGAGGCATGCGACAAATTCCCTGTTAAGATGATGCATATATGGGATATCGTAGCAGAATCCGACTGCTGGACCTATGGCAGTTAGACCTTTGACAGTCAAGATCATACCTACTCAAGCTTCACCTTCTTCTTTGAATGAGGAGGTATGACTAGGAAAATGTACGATCTTCTCCTGATAGCAGTAAGTTCTCACACTTAGCGGCTGGAGAAGATGGAAGTCATCTCTGTGGAATGTAATCTTTTGGTATCGTTATACTTCCATTTGCAATTAGTATAGTATATGTTTTTGACATTTTCCCTTCTTAGTACTTTTTTATAAAATCGGATGTTCGATCCCAGCGTGGTGACTACCAGTTCTGTTGACATCACTCAGCCTGAACCAGCTCAGCCTGAACCAGAGATACCATGACCACCACAGAAGGCTCACTACTAGTGTATTAGTACTAGGGGCGAGTCTCTTAGCTTAAGGGCTTGCAAGTTTTGGGAAAACTGTTGCTGTCACTATTGAAAAGACTTCCCCAGCATCGATGAGATGATCCATGAATTGTCCTAGGCTGGGATTCAAAAATTCCAATGACTGAAGCTGGAGGAGCTTCAAGAAGTTTGGGGAAGTCAACTTAGCCCCAGGAGTTCCATTAAAGAATCACATCTCCTACTCCTCATCCAGGTGAGATATAGAAGAGATTTACTTCACATTTCTGGTTCTTTAAGTTCTTGCTAATACCGCTATCATGGTTACAGATGACCTTGCATGGCTCAAATGACGAAACTTCTATCATGCGTGTTGGAGTTGAGAAGCTCTTTACTGCTCCAATGGCGAAGACTTTGGCGGTCTGTCGCTTAAAGTGGCCAGCATCCGGGTTG